>JAPYYV010014184.1:0-10606 GCA_030522625.1 Copidosoma aretas
ACATTTTTAGTCAGTGCAACGCAAAAAATCCCCTGTAACTTTGCGCTGGTGTGGAAAAAAGCACATATACATATAACTTTTCAAGTACAAGAGTAAGAGTAGGTATAACTTTCTGGGTGCCTTTTTTTTTTTTGTAAAATTCTCATGAAGACGATCCGAATCACTCACGTGTTTATGTATATAGATATAAATTTATAGACTTGTATATACGTAGAAAAAGGAAAGAGGAGGCTCTCAGCTCGGCACCGTATATACTCTGTCTCGGTGTATAACACAAAAGTGGGGCGGCCGGCGGCGGCGTTCGTTCCGGGGGCGCACGTGAATGGCTCTCCGTCTTCTTTCGCTCGCTCTCTCATCAGGGTATTCTTTTATCTTATTCAGATACATGAGAAATCGCACGAAAAATCGCCAGTCGCATGCGCTGTTTTAAAATACTCCCACAGCCATGGGGAAAAAAACCGCAGCGCTGAACGCACAAAAAAAATTTGTCGTTAAAATGTCTACACGTTCGCGCAAAATGTACTTCACTGCAGTGATGTTAAAAGTATTTCACTCGCAATAAAATTCATCCACAATCAACTATATTTAATTATAGCTTTGTCGGACCGCATTATAACTTTTAACATGAATCCAGGAAGGATACATAATCCCATTACATGTTACACGCTTGCAAGTGTGCTGCATTCATGGCATCATGTACGTTTGGCACCTGCACAATCATATGAGAGTATTGTATTTTATGAGTGATAAAAATTTAAATCACACGCATTAAACACAATACATGCTTCAATTTACAATGTACATTCGAAGGAAATCGGCTCCTACGAACGCTGATGGAAAAAAAATTACTCGTGATGATTTTCCCAACTTTGGGTTAACGATAGAAAAATATTCGTCAACACTGTTGAGTCGGATCGCTGATTATGAATAAATAAATAAATATAGATATTCGGTTCTACCACTATCTTGTTTTTCTCTCTTACCTCTAGCAGGCATTCAAATAAGATAATTAATTGATTCATTAACTCTTAATGACCGAGTACGCTCGTTAACATTGAAATCCATATTCGTTACGCCCCCCCCCCCCCCCCCCCCCCCCCCCCCCCTCCCCGCGGCGCCCTTTACTTTTGAGAAATCTTTTCCCCAAATGCCAAACCGGCCCCGCCACCACCTTGAAGAATCTGTTCTCGAAATGCCAAAACGGCCGCGACATCGACTTCGCGCCAGATTTTTGTTTTGTCTTTCGGGTACAAGGAAATTCGAGAGAATACATATTTTCAATTCCATCCGAATTTTTGTAGAATCTCACAAGCACCTATACGCCTAAGCGCGGCAGCTTTTACCTCCGCAGTCGTCTCGGGGAGTCGGGGGGCGTCAGTCGCAAGTAGAGCGTACAGCCGGAGCCTCTCTCTCTCTCGAGAGCGCTTTCAATGTACACTTGCGTGTACTCGTACTCACAAAATAATACAGACCATCACGAGTGCTCGCTTTTCCCCTCCGCATCGTGCTTGAGCGTTTCGTTGTGTTTCGTGCCCCAATGGGTTGCGAGCCTCGTGGGTTTTCAAAGGCGCTGTCGAGCTGTCGGTGAGGCGAAAAAAAAAAAATTGGACCATCCGCGCGATCGAGGGACGTTTTTCCCGCGTGACGAGCGCTGTGATGAATTTTTCACCGGAGGAGCTGTAACGAGGTGAGCGTATTCATCTGCTTGTCAAATAGTATGCATTTTCATTGCAGTTCCCAGTGGAGCCCAGTTTATTTGATCGGGACTCTTTTCTTCGAAAGCTCCGACTCCGTAGATTTGAACGATTTTTTTCTAACTTTCGGCGTATTTCGATCTTTTTCGTTCATCCGTCAACTCTGAGACCTCGTTCCTTATCGATTTAGTTACTTATGCACGGGTAAGGAATTGCTTTTGTCCGAACGGAACGCTGTCAATTCTAACGTAATGCTAGCTTTAAAAAATCGGGAATCTCACTGGTTTCGGTAACAACAGCCTTATTCTGATCGCAGATTTGCGTACTGCCGAGTGGAAGAATTTTCATAGAAATTAAAAAAAGTTATAAACCGAGTTGAATCTTTCCGATACTATCCCGTTTGAAATCACGTCTCAAAACGAATTGACTTCATATTGGGCGATTCTAAAAATTGGCCCACATCTATGTAATTTCAATTGCGCTCTTCTTGTTTGAAAAACCTTGCAGCAGGACGATTTTTCAGGTTTCAAGGAAGTGAATATAAGTTTAATGCCAGATAACGATCTGTAGGGTACAACTTCTTCCGTTAGGCTAGAGCTGAGCAGAAAAAAAAGCTCTACGATCATAGTACCTGCATGTTCATTTAAAAACGTCATGGCGTAAATCTAAGTTTGATGAATGGATCGGTTATGAATTGTGTATTCAAACAATTTTTCCTGTCCAGAATAAACATTTCCGTGCTTAATCTGTGACGAGATCATATTTAGCTCTAAATTGTGCGATTCGGCATGATGAATAATCGATCGTTTTTGTTCAGAGATTTAATTTGTACCTACAATTTTATTAATTTACCATTTTTATATTTTTTTAAGTCGTTTTAAATTTGTTGACTTACAAAATTTTTTACGTTAATCGTTTTTAAGACATTTTCGTTATTGTTTCCTTAATTTTTTTTTAGACCATGAGTATGACCAATACTTTAAAATCAAATTAATTGCAACGAATTATATTAGCACCTAATAACTATTAGAATATAATCATAAAAGTCAGATACTTACAACGATTTTTATTAAATTTTGTGTACATGCACATATAAAATACATCTTCCGATTGAAAATCAACGATGAATCGTTGAAAAAAAATTCATAAACTTCTTTGAAAAAATCTTGAAATGAAAAATTATTTTACGTTAAACTAATCAATAAAAAGTCTCGGTCATGGCGACGAGTAAATTTTTTTCTGCTTCGATTTTATTTTATCTGCTTGATGTTGAAGTATATGTATTTTTTTCGCTCTGCTGAACAATTTACTGTCCTGTTCTTTCTCAACTCTCCAATGGAGTAACGGACAGGGAGCAGCAATTTCGTCTCCATTATTTACTTTTTTTACGTGATCGAGCTTCGGAGCTTGTTTCGTAAAAAGTTGACGATCTTTTTTATTTCTGAACTTCGTACGTGCTTTGGTACAAATTGTGCTTCGAGAGATGTAATGGTCGTCGGAAAAATTTTAAAACGACTCGAGTTTAGAATTTTAGATATTAACAAATAGTAGTGGATAGAATTGTCTCATTTCAATGATTATCATTATACTGCTTAATTAATAATAAAACTTACGTCACTGGGCAGGTACAATAAAGATTTCTGGAATAGACCGAAGGAGGAAGGCAGAAATTCTCATTTGAGATTTTTCTCATAAAAGTCAATTTTATTATATCAATTTCACTGCATCAATTACATTAATTTTTATCACTCAAATAGTACGTGAAAAACCACTGTTTTTTTGTAATTTTTCAATTTAAAAGATCATCTGTTTTTAAACATGCTCGTAAGTATAGTTTACTCTCCATTGATGAATCCTAAATTGCAACTTAGAATAACATTATTTACTTATATATGTAACTAAAAGGCTGTAAATTTGTATGCATTTATAATGTATAATAGCAAAACAGCGAACCTTTATTTTATTAGGTTCTTTATTGCGTTTAATCGCTGAATTTTAATGAAATTCTGATAAGTAGACCGGTTGAAGAAAAAAAGAAAATTTTATGTGGCGGTGCTGCTCATAAACTCGTTCGATATTGCTGGACACCGGAAAAATAAAATAAAAAATTTTAACATATTTTCTTACGATAGTTAGATAACTTTTGAGAGGCTCCGCAAAGCCCAAAATCCTGAAATAATAAACACTCCATAGAAAAATGTTTTTTCAGGCATGAGCCACTTTCCAATCTATTTTCATGAAAATATACAACCTCATGATTCCATTGAACTTACTCAATCTAATATCTACGGTTTTTGCAAGTCAGAAGCAAATTCCAAGATCCTATATGGCGATCATGACTCGTTCAGGTAGGATCACTAACTTTTCTCGTTTTATCTTCTCATTGCAACTTTCACCAATCTCTACACATCATTATTTATTTCAATTTTTTCTTCTATTCCATCATAATGTGTGAAAAATACTGTTAAAATAATTAAAATGTAGTAAAAAAAATGAATACAAAACGAGATACAAAATTATGAAGATCAAATGAACACAATTGCTACAAACAATAAATTAACACGAAATCCGAGTGCCTAAGCTTTACGTTGCATCAGGTGTCTTCAAAAAAAAAAATGTTTCTACTTTTTAGTTCAGTACTTAATCGATCTTGATTTAATCCAGTCGATAAGGCACACCTCTAAGAATAATTTATTCGTTGTCTGTTTAAAACATTCGCTATCGGCAATCCAGTATCATCTCATTTTTGCTCAAGTTTCTTTTTTAACGTATAAAAATCAATAAATGCTTAATTAATTTTTTTTTATTTGGTTTGTCATTTTCATTTGGCCAATTAATGGATCGAAGTAGGAGCAAGGCTAATTTGTTCACCGATCAGTTTTCCGATGAAATTTTTATTCAGAAATATTTACCGCCATCTTCAATACTTTAGTAATTGCGTGGATAAATTTTTTCAGCTCAAATTATTCCGATGCGTATCAATATGTTTTCCAAATTCACCCCCTTATCCAGGAGTGAGTTCGAACATTCTAAAACTTGTTAAACAAATTTTCAATACAAAAATGTTTGTCATCAACTTATTTCTGCAAAAACCTTTTCTCGTGATTTTTGTTAACGTAAAGTAAAAACTATTGGTTTGTTTTGCTTGGAAATTTTTTTTTCGTACACTTTGGATAAAAGTAAAAATACCTGACATGTTTCTTGACATTTTTCTCCAAAACCAATGGCTTCTGACTAAAAAATTCTCAAAGTTTAGAATCTTGAATAAGTACGTATATTATTTTGAATGAAATTTTTAAACATTTCGCATTACGGTAATGACATTTTTGACTAAAAATAAGCAAATGCGTTGTTTATAAACATACAGGCTTCATGAAGTGTCGCACTTTTCGTGAAATCATCCATATACATAGCTTCGGAATGTATATATTATATATATGTATATACACAAAAGAAGCGAGCCGCGAACGATCGCCGAAGCAGAAGAGAAGAAAGGAGAGGAGAACGCGGCGTCTGCTATGTATCTCCCCCCGCTTTAAAGATCCACGAGCTTTCGAACTTTCGAAGGTGAAAGAACTCATATCAGAGGAGAGCCAGTGGCGAGGAGATGGTGTGTGCGGGGCAACAGCATCAGAGCTTACGCCTCGCCGACGACCGGGTTGTGCTGTGATATTGTATTAGGGTAGTTGTTTTCCTACGTTGTTGTACAAGTAATACAGGTACTTGCTGACAAGGGAAAAAAAAAAAAAAAAAATAATACACCACGTCGAAGCGCAGAGAAGGTGGAGGAAGAGGAGAAAGGGGGCAAGGTATATACACGCTCCTAGCTTCTTCTTGGCTCTCTCTCGCCGGCGGGCCGAGGGATAACTGTAAAATGTCATCGGCGACGAATGTGTGTCATATAGTTGTGGTATAGACTCCGAGGCCTCTTTCTCTCCGCGCTATCCGCTCTGCCGCGGATTCATTTCTCATCATCATCATCTCTCTTCTTGTGCCCGCGCGGCACAGTGTACGTAAAATTTTATTTTACTTGTTATTTCACTCACCTTGTTTTTTGCCTTTTTCCACTTCACGATAAGTTTCTGGCAGTCGTGTCTGCAAGTAAGTGCCAAAATTAAGTGTACGTACCTTGTAACAGTATTGGATAAAGAACACACAAGTTACTTACATTTGTACGGACACATGGACTTTGCACTGCTGATAATACTTTGCTCCAAGCGAATGAATCTGCCTGTGGTGTGCTCATCTCGTTTGCCTGGATGCTTTTTTTCTTCAACTCTGCTGCTGCTGTTGCTGCTGCTGTTATTGTTGGATTGTCGGGGTGAAGCTCTGCAGGTGCCTGAACAGTATTCTCTTACAGTATTGCCTGTACAATTGTCATTTATTGACACTCCAAGGCGATGGGTATTGTTTGTCCTGGCAATCCCACGTATTTCTCCTTGTCTAGACCCTCATTGTTGTGCACTTCAAGGGCTTATCTTTTAATCCAGCGCTTGGGTCTTTCCATACATTCAATCCCCTGGCACTGCATTTGCAGGAAACTTTGCAATCCATTTGTGCTTACTCAAGTAAATTGAGAGCACTGGGTGTGCTGATTTCAAATTGTTTTGCATATCTGCACAGTCTGATTACTTTGGCACTATTTTAGGAAGCATTTCTATTATTTATGTGGTAAAACTTTAGTTTTAAACATTTTTGGCGAGTAGGAAAATTTTGACGTTGAACGGACCTTTATAAATAAAAGAAAACAAATTTTTTGAGAAGAAATCAGTTAATCGCACGTTTAAACTTCGTACCAAAACAAAAAATGCAATTTTTTTGTTTTCAGTAAACACAAACATGGAGGGGTCAGAGATAACGTTTCTCTTTCAATTCGGATTGACTAGAGATACCTGTACTGTGGAGTCTGGTAGTCTGACATTGAAATCCCTCAAGGAATGTGCCTGTAACTTTATCAATGACAAGTATCCTGAGCATGGATTGAGTCAATTGTTTGACAGACTGCTTCTCTTCAGGCATGACTACAACTCTACAAACATATTACAACTAGTTACGAATACAACTGAAGTTATAGATGAAACTTTGGTTGAAATCATTGTATCTGGTAAGTTTTTTTGTTGGATTATTTTATCATTAAATATGCAATAGAAAATTAAATGTTGAATATTTTCAGCTCAAATACCCTGTGAGCAGATACCCATCAGACCACATACACTATCAGTCCATTCTTATAAAGCTCCTACATTTTGCGATTTTTGTGGTGAGATGCTTTTTGGTCTTGTAAGACAAGGATTGAAGTGCGAAGGTAAGTTCATTTATTTGTTTCCTTTGGAAAAAAATTGTTTTCACTTTGTCAGTCAACTAGTTTCTCTCATAGGAGAGATTTTATAGATGTATTTTTGTATTTTTGAAAATTAACGGCTTCATAAAGTAAAGTAACTACTAAAAGCAGTTGTTATATTTATAAAAACAAGTTTCACACAGGCAATAAATTTAATGACGCTTTGCTTATATTTATAATAGAGTATGACAAACTTAACGTAGTTTGTATCATCAAGTAATGGTAACGAATCACATTATTTGATAATGTTTTACTACATAACGCATCACAGATTTTCCCGAGAGCAGTATAAAACTGCTCGTCAAATTTGCTTAAATCAACATGGAAAGTTATATATAGATTTTTTTTAGAAATATTTGATGGACAATCCAAACTAATCTCACGTTTAAACTATTATTTAATTATTGTACAAAACCGTTTGCCTTTCAGAACATTTCATCTTTTGTTAGATTGCGTCATTATTTTTTATTCAATCATTTAGTAAATCGAGACAGAATTTCGTTATTATAAAGTATTCCCATTATATCAATTTTTTGCATTTCTTGTTGTGGATATAAATTAGATATAATCACATCAATAAAAATTATGAATTAAAATATTTACTGTCACGACGATGTAATCTTTTGTTGTGATTTTTACGCAGTGACAGATTGTAAAAAAACTATGTAGAAGAAATCGTTATTAATTTATGAATACTTAACATGATGTGCTCAAACTATTAAAATTTCAAACGGTTGTTTCGAAAATACATTCTTATCAGATACCTATACTCATTAGATTCCGAACCCTCATTAAATAACGCTTACTTGGGTATGATCTTCAGCCTACGTTATCGAGAAAGTTTTGTTTTAACGGTTGTGGCATTTTTGTCAAGAAAAACCAAGAAAAGCCTACAATCATGGAAAATAGTGAGATAATATTTCGAGCACCAAGCATTTTGACGAGTATCGCTCAAGCAGCAGTCAAACAAAGACATGATCCATTCAGTTTGACGAGATTAACAACTAAAATCAATTGTAGTATCTCCAAAACGTGCAATCGTGTGAAATATAGTTTACCTTTGAATGCCAACCGTATGGTCGTATCGTAATGAAAGGTGTTGCAATAAAGTGCAAGAGAAAAAGTGAGTGTTATTAACTGTTCAAACGTTCGAACGTTTTGGCACAGTAGAGTGATTGTGTCAATAAGTAGGGTATCTTAGTAAATCAGAAATGAAGTTTAAAGAGTTTATCCGAGACAATTTTTGTAGTGAGTAAAAATCGAGAGTAAATTTCTTATATCATATTTTGATTTACAGCAAATAATTTAAATGTTTTGGGATCGAGATAATAGAACTAAAAAGTTTGTGTTATTGCATTAGTCCGCGTATTTCACATTTTTTTTGTTTTTAAAGCTTTTAAAGTTGATAAACGGAATATTCACCTCATTCAATATTATAATAAATCAAAAGCGAACAGTTAACTTTAGCAATTTAAGTGGTAAAAAATAATAGGTTTATAATAACGCAATTCTAAAATATACATTTATACCTCATTAATTAAAAGAGATTCTTCGAATCAGTGACCGTGTGCTATGTTAACATTTAAATCATAAATTTCGATAAGACGAGCTTCAAACACAAAGTCCCCCGAAAGGGAGTACAGAGAAGAAGGTATCGTTTTGACATGAATAAACTGGTTTTGTTTTCCTTTTTTTTTTGTTTTATCATCGACCACAGGATGCGGTATGAATTTCCACAAGCGGTGCGTCGTGAAGGCGCCGAACAACTGTTCACAAGAGTTGGGCCAGAGGCGGCGGAGTTCGACGTTTTTGAACGTGCCGAGGTCCCCGAGCCAAGGCTCGACCAGCAGCCTTACGAGTGCCAGCGACGACAACCACAGTGCGACAGTTACTCCAAATTCCAGTCACAATAACAGCACTCTCGTACGTACATACTTATATGTTAATATGTACCATCCTACCTTTTCACACACATATATGATAAATATTTGACGATTGGCGCGTGGTCAGCTTTGGGAGAAAAAAACCCATTTGTGCCATGATGTTATTCATTTTTTGAACAATAACGGGCTGGAAACCAAATTTATGAAGATGCAGCGTATAAAAAGAAAACATTTTCTTTTCCCAATATCCTTAACCAACTCAATCTTCAAGAAGGCTCATACATTTATCGCATCGGTGCTCTAATTTAATCAAACCATCTCCATGATAAATATACCAAGTGTCCGTGAAGGTGAAGGGATTCGATTGGCAGACAAAACATTTTAAGTAACATGCATCAACATTGTCAAAACACGCAGATCTTATAAATTGACAAAAGAATAAGATAAAATCATAATTATCGACAATCGCACCCGTCGTTGTGTTTTTGCCGCGAAGCTTGTTGTTTTTCCCAACGTTTTTCATTCGGCCAATCTTTAAAATTCACTTCCGTACGCACCCCCCCGAAAAAATCTGAGGATCCAGTAAAAGTTCCAACTCTCTCTCTCTCTCTCGCGTTCGCAGGCCATTCCAAGCATAATCACCCCGAAGCAGTCCCGCTCGCCGTCCCTCGGCGGCCGGCCGGCCTGGGTCGAGCGCGAGCTCGCCGCCCGCGTCAGGATCCCCCACACGTTCGTCGTCCACACGTACACGCGGCCGACGGTCTGCGGCCACTGCAAGAAACTCCTGCGCGGCCTCTTCAAGCAGGGCTTCCAGTGCAAGGACTGCCAGTACAACGCCCACAAGAAGTGCATCGAGAAGATACCCAAGGACTGCACGGGGGAGAATCCGATCGACGGCGCGGGTGAGGCTCCCGGCCACCCCTTTTTTTTTCTGTCGTTGTTGGAGGGAGCTTTTTTTTCCAATCGACATTGTTGATCAGGCGGCGAGTACCCGGACAGTGGAGTCGGCAGCGAGCCAGAGGGCCGGGGCGAGGAAGGCCGGAACGAGGAGGGCGACAACGACAGCGACACCGAGTCGTCCCCGCCGCCCACCCACGCGTCCTTCATGTCCGATGACAATAATAAAGTCAATGGGGAGTCGTACCCGGTGAGTCGAGGGAGACTTTTTTTTTTTTTTTTTACATCGACAGCTTTGCTCATCGCTCTTTTGCTTTCAGGATCACGCGCCCACGCGAGACGTATCTTCCGAGGACTTGGACAAGTCGAGGCCGGCAAGGTGAGCTACGATATGTTGTGTGTTTTGCGTTCGGTCGTGTCGACGTTTCGATGAATCGATGGCGTTTTTAAATTCCAATGTTTTTGCCGCAGCTCGACTCCCAGTAACAACATTCCGCTGATGCGGATAGTTCAAAGCGTGAAGCACACGAAGAAACGGGGATCCAAAGTGCTGAAGGAAGGCTGGATGGTTCATTTTACGAATAGAGATTATACCGTGAGTTTTTATTTGTGCACAATTATTGTACCCAATTGTTCCATGCACAATTGCACAGTGGTTTGAATGATTTTTTTTTTTTTTTTTTTTTTTTTTTTTTTTTTTTTTTTTTTTTTTTTTTTTTTGTTTTTTTTTGTTTTAAATTTTTTCCTTGTCGTGTGTGGTTCTGTCTCTACAGAGGAAGTTGTGTCTTTGT
>JAPYYV010014187.1:0-10101 GCA_030522625.1 Copidosoma aretas
GATAAAAACGAAACCACGAAATAGTATGCAAATTAAGATGCTGTCTGCATTATTGTTCTTGCGAGTTCATTTTACGGTAAATTTATTAATTTTCATCAATTAATTTTTGAGGTATTCTTTCAAGCATATATATTAATACCAAAAAATTTTTATGCCTAGGTAAACGAAATTTGCTGCAAAGATTTTTTACCGAACAAAGACATGTTACAAAGATTCGATTCATCCATTTACTTGTTAGACAATGATAAACGCAAACAAAAGATATATGCAGTAGTGATAATGTCGAAGTCAAAGAGGGATGTATTACCTTACACGTTTACTTTGGAAATGACGCGGATACCTGTGGATCAGTCATAACAAATAAATTTGAAAAACAAAAATACTAGCAATATTGTGACAATAGTGCTTTACATATACCAAATATCTCAATACACACAGTATATTCAACGTCAATCATATTTTTCGAACGTGCTCCCAGCCATTAAAATTTTAATTTTGGTCGACGATCGAAATAAATGATTCAACGTAATTAGTTATTATAAAATAAACACAAATACAGATAAGATCATTTAGCTACATAAATTATAAAAAAAATTTTGTCCTAAGATTATATAACAATGATACTGTAAGTGTTTCAAAGTTCTTGATGTAAACTTAAGTATACCCAATGTCAATTATATTTTTCTGTACGTATCCCACAACCATTCAAAATTAAATTTTTATAGACGATGAGAACAAAATAATTGGCGCTAGGTTTAGTTAGGTAGATTTATTTAGATTGGTTTTCACAAGATATTATGTACATTCATCATACAAAATATATTAAATACACTGAGATGTATTAATTAAAATAAGTCATTTAAATAAATACTTATCAATAAAATGCTTTTTAAATAATATTAAAAACCGCACATAAAAATTTTTCCCGCTAAATTTACTTTCTAAACCGCCCAAAAAGCGGTATACCGCATATCGAAATTTTTGCCCGCCATTTTAATACACATATATGCGTACAAACATAGATAACCAAAGTGATCTCATAAAAATTCGCTAAAAATTTGAACAGATATAGTCAATACACGAAATAAGTTTACTGATTTATCAAATAATTGTTAATAACTTATTACTAATAATGACTGTAATTGGTATTTAAGGTTAATTTTGATTAATATGTATATGAATACAATATTTACGCAATAATTATTATTACAGAAATACTTATGCTCCTTTGTTTGTTATCTTTGGTCATTTTGGAATTAATTATGGATATAAGTTTATAATACTAAATCGTTTTGAAATTTTTTCTTAATATTTATAAATGTAAATTGTTAATTTTATTTTTTATTCATGTCATATATAGATTTTTATAAACTTCTACATTTACTTTGTTTGTTTCATAACCATTCAAAATTCTTATCCTCTTATATTAGTACTAACATTATTTTCAATTTAGCAACTTTTATAATTAATTATACATAATACAACTTGTTATAATTTCTTTTTACTTTTACATATTATCATAATTTATAACGCATAACATATTTCTCAACTTTTAATCTTTACCGTCGTGCCTTATTTACCTGCATAAATATCTTGTATTTTTAGATGAATTAGCTTCCTTAAGCATGTATCTCCCTTACCTTTTAATCTTATAGTGCCGACGGATGTTATAAATATTTGATTTGATGTTTTTTTTTTTCTCTTTCCATAGCAATGTGAGCTTAGTACATTTTTTTCTTTTTTTGCTGATCCTATAGATAATCACTTAAAAATTTCTAAACTCACCTATATCTTATTATTATTGCTTTATTTTTCTCTCTGCTTTTTTCTTTTTTTTACATGTAACAGATAATAGAAATGTCAATTACCATATATTTTTTTATAATTTCTAATTGACAAAAGTTTTCCTTTCCTTTGCACAACTATCTTTGATTTTGTCAAGTCTATTTTCCTTCGTTGTTTTTTTTTAACACCTATCGTTTTAAAATCCTCCACATTTTCATGCACAACTTCATCTTCTTTGCCTATTTTGAATTATTTTTAGTGATAAAGTCCGTTAATTCTTTGATTAGTCATTATTGAGGCCACCTGCTCTTGTATATTTTTGGTATGTGCAAAAAATAGATGTATTACCTTTTTTTTATGCCTATTCCTAGGATAACCCTTCCCTCCTCCATTCGTCATATATATCCTGGTTAGTTTGCATTTAAACCTTATATGATACTTGTATATCTAAATCTATTTTTTCCCTTTTTTCTTTTCTTTCGCATTCCATAATCCATGCCTACCTTGCCCGCCTCCAGCTTCCGTATATAAGAGCGTCTAGCGAGATCGGGCAACCTCGCGTGTAAGGCGCATTTTTTGCTCGAGCACACTGTGTTTAACTCCCTCGTACGGACTTGAAAAAATCTAAAAATTACAACAAAATAATAAAAATCGATAGATTTTGACTTGCTTTTCATGATTGTGCTATTAGTTCTTGCTTAAAAACCTTTCATTGTGTTGGAATATGTCTTTAAATTTTTTGTTGTTTCTGTCAAATTCACCACATTTTTTAAAATTAAAATTAACACGTATAAAAAGAGCAATACTAATAGAGTGGGAGAGCAAGAAATGAGTAAATGTCAAGCAAATAAAGACGTTGACATTGGGTCAGCCACACTTGACAGACAACTATATAGTTATAGTACAAACTGTAGACTCACTGATAACTACTTGAAATTTATCAAAACATAGTTTATGTTATGTATAAGTAGAAGTCATAAACTTTACTTGATTCGCTGAATAGTTTACGAACAATGGCATTTGCATCTTAAAAAACTTTAAAGTTTCAATTTGTTCAAAAATTTCTTTATGGATCGTATATTACTGTATTTGATTTTACATACTAACATAATCGTATTTTTCACTATTTTGTCATTCAATACCGAGCAAGCACCTCCGTGATTTTTCACATGTGCTTTAATTCCCCGCAATGCTCCTGGAGAAGAGGTGGGTGACCTTCTCGCAGTAAAATTGCATACTTACCCCCTACCCCCCTCCCCGTCAAGGGGAGGCCTCCCATCCCTCATTTCATCCCTTTCCTAACAGCTCAGTGCCCGGAGTAGTGCCCTTAAATAGGAGCCGGACGTATAGCAGGATAATATAAAAAAAAAAAAATGTATGATTATACTATGTACATTATCCCGAAACACAATAGACTACTGCTTAATTTTTAAATTACTAAATAAATTATTATTTAATAAACAGTTTATGCGAGCAATTTCATTCGGCTGTTTAGTCTTAGGTGCTTGGTTTTTACATTAGTTGGATTTCGCGTTTTGCTGAATTTTACGGGTCTTTTAATATGTGTTTACTCAGCGTTATAACAGACGTTAACGAGTTTTATTTCCTGCCTCAGAAGAGCCAACTTTGTTATTCTTGATGTAGTAGGAGAACATTGTATTAAGAAATTTTTTTTCTTTTTCTAAAATATAGATATCAGCTGTCATATATTGTGATTATTTTTATATTTTGTCAGAAGCATTTGCTATTTCGCCAAGCTTGTTTATTTATAATTGAAAGTTTAATACACCTTAACAGTGAGTATAATACACAACCACATTGCTAATGATGTTTTGTATAAAAAGACATTGTATGCGATTAGGAGATCTTAGCTTATAACTGTTAAGATATAATTTGCTAGATTTTAGCACTATTTTGGTTTGGAAACACCAGTTTTTTTTTGCACCATCTGCAAGTATCGGAAGGTCTGCCCCATTCCTGTAAGAATTGTTATCGTAGCATTTTATTTATCTCGAAATCGAATAGAACATTCTGTTTATACTCTTAATTAGTGAATACATGATGTATCAATAAACATTATGAGCGTGAAAGTGTATTAGTTATTTAACATTTATAAATAAATCTGGTCCACCACATTTTCTCATAATTGCCATTGCATCTTGATAATGCTGGTGCATGTATCGTGGTGTGCCTATATACGTTGAAGGTAAAATAAAGTAGTTTCAAATTTTATGTGTTTTTTCGAAATTTCGTGTGATATTTAATGAACTATCAATAATATGATCTAATAAACATTGATAACATTCGATACGTAAATTTATTTAATTATTTCTTAAAAAGTTCTTCCGATTAATTTCAATCATAATATATGCATGTATAGTTAATAGCGTAGTTAATTTGCCCTTCCATCTTGAAAATTAACAAAACATAGTATTGTAGGAAAAAAAATTTTTAAATCTGTAGATAATTATAAAACATAATTAAAAGAATGGTTTGAATTAAATAAAATAGATGATTTTGCTAAAAATCTATAGTACGTAAACATTCCTAAATATTATATTTTTAATAGAGCAAAGAAACAATGGGACCAACGACGACGTTCTGGGAAACATAATGCAATCGGTAGATTAAATGTTATTTCTCCAAAAGACCACGAAACATTTTTTCTTAAATTAATATTAAAAAAAAAAAACGTTGTACTTCATTTGAAGATTTAAAAACATATGAAAAAAATCATACAGCAGTTTTAAAGAAACAGCAATAAGTATGGTTCTTATTGAACATGATTTAGAAATTTTAAACATTTTTAAAGAAGCGAGTGTTATTATGCTACTGAATCAATTAAGAAAATTTTTTGCATTGTTTTGACTTTCAGATATTTAAGGTGATGATATATGGAGAAAATACGAAGTAAAACTTACTGAAGATTTCGTTGAAAACAAAATAAATCAAGCTCTTTATTCATACACACACACATATATATATATGTATATTTTTCATACGCATATATGCGTAAAAAATAGATAACCAAAGCGATCTTATACAAATTCGCTAAAAATTTGAACAGATATAGTCAATACATACAATTAGTTTACTGATTCATCAAATAATCGTTAATAATTTTATACTATTAATTACTTTAATTGGTTTTTAAGGTAAACATTGATTAATATGTATATAAATACAATATTTACGCAGTTATTATTATCACAGAAATACAGGGTGATCAGTTAGTACTTTAATACCTGGAAAGAGTGAATGGAAGGATTTGCCTTGATTCCAACTAATGTTATGGCATAATTTTTGGTTCAGTAGTTTTTAAACTACAAGCATCACTAAATAAGGTATGTTTATCCCATTTAGAACGCTTTTCGCTACGGCGCGGGGAGTCATGAGAAGCGGCGTTGCCACGTAGTGGAGAATCAATGTAGGTAAAGCAAAACGGCTGCTACTACTACCACTACTTCATCCGCCGGTAGATAGCATATACACTGGCTGTCGCCGTGCAGCACTGCGTCTGCTATAGAACTTATACTCACAAGTCCCGCACAAGTCCTGCTCAAGTACCGCTCAAGTACCGCTCAAGTCCCACTCAAGTACCGCTCAAGTCCCGCTTAAGTACCGCTCAAGTACAGCACAAGTACTTGGGTGGTGCTTGAGCTGGACTTCGGCGGGACTTGAGCGGGACTTGTGAGTATAAGTTCTAGTAGACGCAGTGCTGCACGGTGACAATCAGTGTGCATGCCATCTACCGGCAGATTAAGTAGTGACAGTAGTAGTAGACGTTCTACTTCACCTACATTGATTCCCCACTACGTGGCAACGCCGCTTCTCATGACTCCTTGCGCCATAGCGAAAGGCGTTCTAAATGGATAAACATCCTTTATTTAGTATTGCTTGTAGTTTAAAAACTACTGAACCAAAAATTATACCATAACATTAGTTGGAATCATGACATATCCTATCATTAACTCTTTCCCAGTGTTAAAGTACTAACTGATCACCCTGCAGTTATGAGCCTTTGTTTGGTATCTTTAGTCATTTGAAAATCAATTATAGATACAAGTTTATAATAATAAATCATTTTAAAATTTTTTCTTAATATTTATAAATGTAATTTGTATGTTTTATTTCATATTCATGTCACATATGGATTTTTATATACTTCTACATTTACATTCTTTGTTTCATAAGTATTTAAAATTCTTATCCTTTTGAATTAGTGCTAATAATATTTTTAATTAATCAACTTAGGTAATTTATTAAACACATAACAACGTGTTATAATTTCTTTTTACATTATCATAATATTATAATTTATAATGCATAACGTATTTCTGAATTTCCAATCTTTACTGTCGTGCCTTATTTACCTAAATATCTTATATTTTCACATGAATCATCTTCCTCCAGCATATCTCTCCATTATCTTACAATCCTATATTTCTGACTGATATGATTAATATTTCATTTGATGTTTTTTTTGTTCTCTTTACATAGCAATGTGTGCTTTTTAGATTTTATTCTTTGTTTGCTGATCATATAGTTTATCACATAAAAACTTCTAAACTCACCTATTTTTTTTTATTTTTGCTTCATTTTTCTTTTAGCTTTTTTCTTTTTCTTTTTTACATTTTACAGATGACAGAAATGTCAACTACCATATAGTTTTTTCCTATTTTCTGACGACAAAAGTCTTCCTTTCCTTTGCAAAACTATCTTTGATTATGTCAAGTCTATTTTCCTTCGTTAATCTTTTTATGAATCCTATCGTTTTTAAAACCTCCACTTTTTCATGCACAACTCCATCTTCTTTGCCTATTTTGAATTATTTTTAGTGATCAAGTTCGTTAATTCTTCGATTAGTCATTATTAAGGTTACTTGCTCTTGTCCATTTTTGTTATGTGCAAAAAGTAAATTTATTCCCTTTTTCATATGACTATTACTAGACTAACCCTTCCCGCCTTCAATTGTCATTTATATCCTGGTACGTTTGCATTTAAACCGAACATGAGATTTGTAAATGTGAATCTATTTTTTCCCTTTTTTCTTAGCATTCTCATTCCGAAATCCATGCCTACCTTGACCGCCTCCAGCTTCTGTATATAAGCGCGTCCAGCGAGATCGGGCCACCTCGCGTGTGAGTCGCATTTCGTGCTCGAGCACACTGTGTTAAGTTCCTTCGTACGGATTAGGAAAAATCTAAATCAACAGTAAAAAATAAAAATCGATAGATTTTGACCTGTTTTTCATGATGTTGCTATAATTTTTTGCTCAAAAAGTTTTTTTTTAGTTGAAATAGGTCTTTAAATTTTTTGTCGTTTCTGTCAAATTCGCCCCAGTTTTGAAACATAAAATTAGCACGAATCAAAAAAGCAATTCTCGGACCGCACCTTCACAAATTTTTATAGCAGAAGAGCAAGAAATGCTTAAATTATATGACAAGCAAATAAAGACGTTGACATTGGGTCAGCCACGCTTGAAAGACTACTATATAGTCATAGTACAAATTGTAGACTCACTGATGAGTACTTGACATTTATCAAAACATAGTTTACGTTATGTATAAGTAGAAGTCATAAGCTTTACTTGATCCACTAGATAGTTCACGAACGATAGAATTTGCAACTTAAGAAACTTGAAAATTTCAATTTGTTCGAAAATTTCTTTAAGGATCGTGTATTACTATATTTGATTAAACATACTAATGTAATCGTATTTCTCACTATTTTGTCATTCAATAGTTGAAATAGACATTTATAAAGTCTTTTACATATGTTATATATTTTTTATATATAGTGTAAATAATAAATTTTTTCAGATATATAATCTTAATTTGTATCAAATAGAAAATTATGTGTAACTATCAAAGAAAAGCAAGATATGAATAAACTATGTAAACAGAAACTTTTTGGCTGATCTGTCCGATTGTTGTAATAATGTATGATTATACTATGAACGTTATCCCAAAACACGATAGACTATTGCTTTAATTCTGAATTACTCAATAAATTAATTATTAATAAGCAGTTTAAGCGGAAAATT
Organism: Copidosoma aretas; assembly: GCA_030522625.1. Classification (NCBI taxonomy): domain Eukaryota; kingdom Metazoa; phylum Arthropoda; class Insecta; order Hymenoptera; family Encyrtidae; genus Copidosoma; species Copidosoma aretas. The sequence goes on from JAPYYV010014187.1 coordinate 7,832, forward strand.
ATAGTCAGTTGTTCAGTCTTAGCTGCTTGGTTTTTACTTTAGTGGGATTTCGTATTTTTCTGAATTTTACGGGTCTTTCAGTATGTGTTCAATCAGCGTTATAACTGACGTTAACGATTTTTATTTACCGCCTTAGAAAAGCCAACTTAGTTACTCTTGACGTAGTAGTAGAACATTGTATTAAGAAAAACTTTTTCTTTTCCTCAAATATACAGATCAGCTGTCATAAAATGTAATTATTTTTATATGTTGTTAGAAGCATGTGCTATCAAGCCAGCCTTGTCTATTTGCACTATAAATAGAAGTATAATACTCCTTTACAGTAAGTATAACATACGAAATTATATTGCTAATGGTATTTTGTATTTAAAACATATTTCATGCGATTAGGAGATCTTAGCTTATAACTGTTAAGATATAGTTAGTTAGATTTCCGCACAATTATGGTTTGCATACACTTGTTTTTTTTTGCATCATGTGCATGAATCGGTTGCTCTGCCCGATTTTAGCAAATGGGTGTTATAAGGGTATATTATGGCGTATTATTCCATGTACTTTTATCCGGAAACCAATATACTTCTCTGCTTACACTTTTAGTAAATAAAGGATCTGTTAACAGACAGTGTAAGCGGGCAGGTTGGTTATTTGGTTGTAGGGGTTTGAGTTATTTTTTATTTTTATTTTTTATTGAGCTCGAGCGTACGGGTGTTCCATTATCTGTTTCATCACTTGTATTACTAATGGTCACATTTTATTGTTGTGCCATTGTCTATTAACCAAATAAGACGTACGGGAAAAACAGAATATCCTGAGGGGCTATAAAGAGCGTCTTCAGCTGCAATCAGTTGTTTTTGGTAATGTTTGACGATGTTGAAGGGTTAAGGTAAAAAGATTCGTCTGTAATTGAAATAATTTGTCTGTTTTCGGGAGACTTTAGATAGAATGTGTCTTTCGGGTGACGTCAGACATCTTTGGCTATGGTTAAAATGCGGGCGGCAGGGGGGGGGGGATGTATAAAAGTCAAGTAAATTCTAAGTCCTTGCTGGTTGTTAGGTTAGTGAGGGATAACCTAACAAAAATAAGGGGCATGGGGGGTGTGGTGAATAGAGAGGGGCGTGGTGGGTCAGACTTACTATAGAACAATATTAAAATTTCGCATATTTTCACCTTAGTTTTACCTTAGTTTTGATCATGTAAAAAACTTTTAGGGGGGAGGGAGCATTAATAGGGGGCCATTACTTATAATCTACACGAATTAGGTATATAATATAGGAAGATATATATATATGCTAGTAGGGCTTCGCCCTCTGCGCGCTCCGCACCCCAACCCCCATATTTCAAAATTTGTATTCTCATGTCTGAATATTAATTCAAAATATTATTTTTTATCACACATATATGCCTGCAAACGTAGTTAAACAGAGCAATATTATAAAAATTTGCTAATAATTCGAACGAATATAGTTGATATATGAATTCAGTTTACTGATTTATCAAATAATTGTTTATAATTTAATACTGATAGTGACTTCCTCTGGTTTTTGAGGTTGATATTGATACATATGTATATGTATACAATATTTATGCAATTATTATTGTTTTAATTACAGAAATGAGCCCATTTTTGTTATTTTTGATCATTTTAGAATCAATTGTGTATATAAGTTTCAAATAAGATATCATATTGAAATGTTTTTTTAAGATTTTTATGTGAATTTTTTTTTTTTTTTTTTTTTATTCTATACAGATTTTTATACACTTCTACATTTCCTTTTTTTGTTACGTAACTATTACAAATTCTTAATCTCTTATATTAGTACTAAAATTTTTGTCAATTAAGTAACCTATGTTAATAATCAAACATACAACAACATGTCAGAATTTCTTTTTACACGTACATAATATTATAATTTATAACACATAACATGATTTTAAACCTTTAATCTTCACTGTTGTGCGCTATTTATGTACATAAATATCTCATATTTTCACGTAAATCATCTTTTTCATGCATATCTCTCCATAATCAGTAAATCCTATCTTTCTGACTGATATTATTATTGTATTTGTTGTTTATTTTCCTCGATACATAATAATGTGTGTTTTATGTAATTTTTTTTTTCTTATTCCAGACCTTACAGGCTATCACTTAACATTTTCTTAACTCGTCTACATCTTTTTTTTTTGTTTTTATTTTCTCTCTGCTTTTTTTTACATTTTATGGATGATACAGATTTAAATTACCATATGGTTTTTCTGTACTATATGAC
>JAPYYV010014191.1:0-23078 GCA_030522625.1 Copidosoma aretas
CGGTAGAGGGGGGGCGGGTTTAAAAGGCGCCGGGGGGCGGGGGGGGAAAAAGGGGGGGCGGGGGGGGGGGGGGCGACTAGAGAAAGCTCTCCGGGCTTATCGGCGCCCCGAGCCGAGGACCGCCGCGGCGATTCTTCGTCCTGGATGGTCTGGTCCGGGGCCGAGGCATAAGTTGTGGGGGAGGCCGAAATTTTACGAGGTGACGCGCCCCTAGCACCGGGGGTTAGAGGCCGGGAGGGGGGGCGGGGGGGAAGATCTGTGAGGTGAAGAAGACGCGAGCCTGCGGGAGACTCGATTCGCGCGAGATATCGTCGGCTGGAGGCGGCATTATCGGGCTCTCTCGCGGTGAGTTATGAAAAACAAGATAAGGGTACTTACGCGCGCGCGCTGGGCTTGGCGCTGATGCAGCTACGAGGTTTTATTGGGCACCTTGACGCGCATGGTGTTGCCGGCACCCTTGGAAGATCGATTGGGGGCTCTTGCGTGGGAAAAAAATTTAATTACGTTGGTAAATTAGGGGGAAGGCTGTGTGAAATACAGCAGTGGCCCGTACATTTCGGGCATCTCAATGTTTCTACGCATACTTTGTACCCTAGATGTGTGGTGCGATTTTATTATTCGTACTTTATTACATCCGCATACCAAATCATTCGTTATATCATCTCCATGAATCGTTACCCATGCAAAATCGACACCAATTTATGCACAATATTTCCGCATTCTCCTCGCTGCAGCGATCCCTCGCCTTTTTTTCCTCCCAAAACAGCCCCCAGCTAAATGAGCGCGGAAGACAGAGTTGGCGGAGGGAGGGCAGGAGCCACGCAGAGACTTATTGTTTACGAAATAAAAAGAATCGGCGTCGTCGTCGTCGTTCGATTCTCTCGGTATGGAAAGCTCGGCCGGTCGTTTATACGCGCGAGCGCGCGCGACACATTTTATTTTCTCAGTCAAACAAAAGTATCGACGCTACGCTGAAAAGTTGGAAAAGAATGCGGTGCGCTGCTACTGCTATAGGTACGCGCTACGCGCAAATATAGGCGCTACTTTGAGAGAAGACGCAGGGGGGGGGATGGATGGGGGGGGGGGGAACACTCGCTGCTCCCGGGAGAACAATGGGGCCTTCTTTTCTACCCGGCTTGGCCCTCGCTTACCCATATACACCATGATCGGGAGGACATTTGCGCATGCATGCATGCATGCATGCAAGTGTAAAGGGTAAGGAGAGGAGGAGGAGGATGAGAGAAGTGAATCCACGGAACGCCGGGCGAGTGGAGCGCGTGAAACGGTTATAAAAAGGTGCGGACTCGCGGTCCGTGTGCTGCTGTATGTTCGCACGAGGAAAGGTTATGCGGTGCATGAAAAAAGAAGAGAAGAAGAAGAAGAAGAAGAAGAAGAAGAAGAAGAAGAAGAAAAAAGAGTCACGGTAGCCGCCGAGTCTCAGATTTCTTTGAGGGACGAAGATGGGCAAAGGCACGGTAGCCATTGTTAGCTTTGTACCGAAGCATCCGGCGGCGATTGCTTGGAGCTACTTGTACTACGGCTGCGCTAATCGATGGTATGAAGAATTCATGCTGTGTATTATATACATATGAGGGTGCACTAGCATTTTTATTGTTATTATTGTTCGTTAGTGCATTATTTTAATCGAATTAAAGTTTGTTAGAGAGTTCATGTGGCAATCTGAATTAGGTTGAGGTTAGGTCCTTTGTACATTCTAGTTCAAAACTTCGAACGTTAATGGCATTGATCGATCGATAAACAGCTCAAATTATCATACCTAAGCATTTCATCGAAATGACTGATGATGGCTTGGCCACTCGGGATAAGCAGATTTATTTGAGAAAAAAATAACCACAGCTTGTCGGGATCGAACCATTGGTCTCTGTTATGGTACATCTGGGAACCGACAGAAACGAAAAGAGCGCTTGCCTACATTAATAAGTATATGCTTCTTTCGCAGCAATACGGCGACTTGAAGAAAAAAAAAAAATACCAAAAAGGAACGACATAAAGCGTCGGTCCAGAAGAGAAGAGAATAAGAGAGTGGGTGCAGAGAGAGAGAGAGGGGAAGAAAGAGAGTCAGTATGAGAGAGGCGATTTTTGTTGTTGCCTATGGTGACATTTATTTGGGGGCCGCGGACAGCTCTCGCCTTCTTTGCATAAGTCAGCTGCTGGCGAGGCAAGCCCCCCCCCCCCCGCCCCCTTATGCTGCATCGCATGTCTGGGTGCGTAAAGCAGATTCCCTGGGAAGAGAAAGGGGGGGGGGGGGGGTAGAGCGATATAAATCCTGCGCAGGCTGCCTGCTGTTCTGCTACTCCCGAAGGTTTCCTATACGTGCACTCCCATGCTGGCTGCTGACCATCTCCCCCCTCCCTCGTGCTCTCGCGTGCGCACATGCATACCTACCCGCGTCTCTCTTATTCTCGTCTCCGATAGGTATACTCCTGCCACTATCGCACAGCTACCCCTCGCTCACCTCCTTATCCGCTCGCGGTGTTTCAGCCATCCTCCTTTTTCGGGCTCGTCTGCTTTTGTTGCATGCGCGAGAAGAGAGAAGAAAGGGAGAGCGAATGGGCAGGCCTGTCGCTTTTTCCGGGACGCTCGCGAGCTTGCGACGTGCACCGCGCACCGGGGAGATGCAGGAGGAGGCGCGCCGGCCGGGCCTCTGTTCTGCATATAATGCAGCCGCCGCCGTGCTCGGGAGCGTTTCTCCTGCGTTCTCTTCTTTTCTGCCGTATCAGCGCTGCGAAGATGGGTCGTCCGAGCTGTTGGCTCCACCTCTCGAGGCTCGGCTCGCTCCTGTTTGAGGATGGGTGAAGTTCTGCGTGGGTGTTACGTAAGAAGGTTGGGAGTTGGGGTGCTGATGATGATAACGCTGGTGTGTCGATGTGCTTGAATGAGATGGCGAGGAGGGTATAAGGTAATAACAACTCCTGATAAGACAGTGTTAACCGTGTACTAGACTCTTTGAATTTGCTCCACACTGGTTGTATCCGGTCAATCTTGTTAGTGCGGGAGTTATTCACTCTTATGTAAAGGGTTCAAATGATTTCGGATTTCCAAAACTTTTTAATTATTTCTAATTGATTTCATGATGATTACATGGGCTAGTTTGTGCAAAAGTATTTACTTACCAATTAAAACGTACTACTTTAATTTACTAATTAAAATATTTATTTCTAAATTATTAAATGTATAATGTAAATAAACGCTTCAAGTAGGTATACAAGTAAATTGATTTTATCATAGAAGGTATGTACGCGACCCATGTAGGTGGAAGCACACAGGAGAAAACTCCAACAAGAATACCTAAGGAATCCATTAAGATTCGAATGCACAGTCTCCTGTTTAATGGACTGACGCTCTGTCAATTGAGTTACCGAAAGACTGCGATTTCCAGATTTTATAAATTAATAGACGCTTGAGTTAGTGACTAGTCTGCATGCAGTGAAGAAGAGAAACAGAACCCAAAGTTCTCCTGGTGTAGGAGTGAGAACCCTAACAGGTGAATCAGTAAGTATAATTTACCGAACAATACATGTAGAAAAGTACATTGAAAAGTGTATACGCGTAGACGTAATTTTAATGTTATCAAATTCAATGTTTTTTATGTATCATGCGATTCGGTTAGAAATTAACATGGTACAAAAGCCTGGAGCTATTCGTAAAAGTATGCAATTGCACGTTTAAAAGCTTTGATGAAAATAATTACAGTTGATAATTAACAGCATTCGATAATACCTTTTTTCAAACCTCAATGCTCACTTTAGGTTTCATGGGAAGATTCTGCTGAACAAAAAGTTTCATACGCACCATTTCGGAGGGGCATGAAACACTTAAAACGTTATATTATTATTTTATCAAGCGTGCAGTCGCATTAATGGCACTTAATTGGGAAAGTGAATTTGAGAATGAAGGAAAAAAGGGCTTATTTATGCAAGGATGTAATTGCACGTAAAAAAAGAGGAAAAAGGAAGAGAGCGAGTCTACAAGTTACTCAGTCCTATTAATAGCGGATTTTTCTGTTATCACGAGCGGGAATCATAGGAGCCCAATAAAATACTCGATGGTAAGGAGCAACAGGGAGAAAGAGAGAGAGAGAGAGAAGGTTGGTTGGCTGAGGGAGTTGGGTGGAGAGGGGGGGTGAGGGCACACACATTTATATGCTCCCTGTAGTGGCAGGGAGTGAAAAATACCGCAAAAAGGCATCAGCATCTAGCAAGAAGAAAAGTCTCTTTCTCGAGAGAGGGAATATGTACCTTTAATTAAAAGGAAGCAGCCGGGCAGGGAAGAATATATTTATAAGGGAGGGAGCGGGAGATAGAGGCGAGAGAGAGAGAGAGAGACAGAGTGGAAAGGGAAATCGAGAAATCCGAGTGTTGTCGGAGTCCGCTCAAAGATTCCCCTGTCGACGATCGAGCCGACCTTGAACCCACAACCAAGTAGTAGCCAACAGCTAACAGCAGCGGCGGCGACATACGTACACCCGTGCATGATGCTGTTGCTCCTGCTGCTGTTACATGGGCGTTAATCTCCGACAAGGTCGTGGATATTCTCCCTTTCATTTCGTTCCTCTTGTCCTTTTCTTTTTTTTCTTCGCTCATCTCAGTGCTTTCTCTATTTTGCGTTTTGGCTATCGCCTCCGTGCCGCATGCTTTTCCTGTGTGTGTGCTGGTGGGTACTATATGTATTTTGTGTATATTCTTTGTCGCTTGTTAATTAATAATGTGGTACATGATATAAGTGATAAATATACATTGACGCTTACATTGTATAAATAAATATATTACGTTTCAGTATCGTTTAGCACGTGACTTTTTATCATTCTATCAGAGTAGCTATTCAAGGTAGTAAGTTTTAGATTGATTGGTTAATCTCGTATGATTTCATTTGACGAACAGTTAATTATGTGTGAAGGTATTCCAGATCCCATAGTTATTTTTGTGACAATTTTCTACACTGTCATAATAGGTTTTAATCCATAATAACGTATGCTGTATTTTTACATCTTTTACTTGTCGCTAACGATTTAGAAGGGATTGGATATCATGCTTCTAAGATTATATTGTCGACTAATTCGACGTTTTAATTATCATATTTTCATCCCTTCATTATTCGTATAAGGTAGCACTGACCAGCCAATTTGTGAAATCTAGAATTATGCCTTTATTACAATCTAAGAACGGAAGTTGACAAATAACAGTATTACTCTTATGTGCTTTGGTTTTCCTTTTTTTTATTCTTACATCCCATCTTTGTTGCTATTGTGGATAAATATTCGCAGTAATCACAGTATTATCAGGAAGAAAATTTTAGTGATAAATCCCACGTACACCCCACGCAGCTCCAAGCAGTAATTTTTCATGTTTTTTTGCTCTGACTGTGTCTGTTTTTGTGCATCAATCCATTTTCGCTTTTTGGTCAGGTTCACACAAACTTATGAGACACTACTTCTCGATAGTATGGTTTCATACAGTAGTAGAATGGGCGTTGGTGATCGAAAACCGATTGTACGCTGATTTTCAAAGTTGTTGTAGCACTTGTTATACGCCCGTATTCATTTGTACTAGCGGTTGTTTCAAAAATCTTTTTAAAGTCAAGAAATAGTATCCATTAAGACTTCTTGGCCAACCCAGTGCATCTGTAACTATTTCCAAAAGTATATCTTATAATGAACGACAAGTGCGACAATCAGACTCATTGTACATTCAACTCGGCACATATAATTTCTTGTAATCAGATATCATTTCATACATGCGGCACGTCTGGACGCCGCACGTCTCCTGTTAATTTCGGTTAATACGATTCATTTGGAGTTTCTATCAAAAACTGTACAAGCCACCGAAACAGTGATGGCAATCGCAAATAAATTATAACAAACTTAAAAGGTAGAACATGCACAACAATCTTTCGGACGCGCTTGTACATGTGCAAGATATATATTCCTCTTGCACCTGTGCGCTGGGTAGGTATGTACATGTTATACCTATGGGCTGTCTTCCGATAATCCGTTACACGATTCTCAATATATGTATAAGCACGCAGTGTATCAGAAGAACCTTTGGTGAATCGCATTCGAGATGTACAGGCACTGATGAAGGAAAAGGATATAGGAAATATATGGAGATTTGAAGTAGTCCTATGGAGTTATACCTATAAGTTATACCTATGGAGATTTGAAGTAGTCCGAGGGATGGATATGCATATGTTTATGTGCTACCGCGGATAATTACATTATGCTAATTGATAATTTACGCACCTGCTGCACTTTACCGTGGCAGTAAGTGGCTTAACAATTAGGAAGAACGAAAAATAAAAACAAAATGACTGATGGCTTTCCTGCTCGACGCTCTGAGTGACGCTGGAAAGTGTTATTTTCCTAAAGTATTTGGTTCCCATTCGAACAGTTTCGACTCTTCACCATAAAAGGTTTTACAATTACAACCCTACTTTTTATTTTTATCATACTTTCCAAAGTACAAGAATTTTTGTTCAATCGAAGACATAAAATCATGTCTATATTCACGCCATTGATACGCATGTAATAATCGCTTTGGGAGGAAAGAACAACACAAATCTGGGATACAAAGAAGTGTTCTTTGCTCTAAGAAATCAAATAGAGCCAACATATTTCTAACTGTTTGAAAGGGATTAACTTAAGTCTGGTAGTGATAAAGAGACTGCGTTTTAACGATACCTCTCTCTTCAAATACAATTAAAGGACAACTTGGTTAATGCGAATAAAAAGAACCAACTCAGATTTTTGCAATATACAAAGGATCAACACGGTTTCCGTGATTATTGAGGTCACCAAAAATTTTGCGAAAACGAGAATAAATGACTCTAAACTACACCCAAGTGAAAAGAATCCACCGAATATGTTAGGTTATGAGGTTGAATGCAAGCGTTTCTACCATTTGTCTGTAAGATTTTATAAAATTATATTATTCGTCTCTTAGTAATCCACTGAAGATAGGTGAGTTGTTTCTTGTTGCTAAATAGATCAAGCTTACTCTTCTTGTCTAAAAAGCCAAGTTGACTATTCTTTGACTTTATGTACTGAAGGCATGGGAACCTTGTTTTTTTTTTTTTATCGCAGAGCCTTCCTTTCCTTACCGCAGATGTATGATGTATGACTGAAAGTCATATATTCCGTAAATCTTATTTGAAATCAAACTGAAATTAAACAGTTGGTACATGAATTCTTACCGATTCTTACTGTTTGTTTCATGATAAAACATTATTCCTGTGTTATTTGTTGCTCAAAGCATCAGAACAACCAACAGCCAATCATGAAAATTGTTAGTAGGCTTGCAAAGAGCAAATACACATATATGTCCGCACACGTTCATATATCAGCAGGATTTCGATTAGCTCCAAGTCGGAAGTTGCATCGTGGAACGAAATGCAGAGCAGAATCATATACTATTCTGTTATTAACATCCTTGCTCGCTGAGACAACTCATACATATTAGATATACACTTATCGAGTTACATCTCTGCACTACTAGCACTACAGTGCACTAGTGGTCGCCCGTACATGGCGCGCTTCTCTCTCCTCTCCCCTTTTCTCTTTAATGTCTGTCGCTCGACGTGCACTATTGCCGGGATAATAGGACGCGTTTCTTGCTCCCTTTCTCAGTAGCCATGGGAGGTTCTCCTTGCAGAAGTGCAAGTCAAATTCTTCATTGCTGTTTAGTTCTTTTTTTAAAATTCAGTCAAGTTCTGTTTTTATTGCTCCCTTTTCAAGGGAATACGTGAACATTTCATCCTATGATACCGTCCTTTAATTGTAGCTAAGTGGCTTGCTTTTTCCCAAGCATGGACTCATCGAAGAGTATGCGCGCGCTGTGTGTACCAGCTTGAGCGAGTCCTTTCCCTTTCCCATCCTTCTACTCGAAATTAAGTCGGAGATTCCTTGCAAATAATTGAAATGATCCCGCAAATGGTTCGGTGGTGTCCACCCTTCTTCTTTTCCTGAAAAGCAAACACTCTACAATGTCATGTGCCTTTTTTATGAGCACATGAAATCTTGGCTAAAGGCCCCTGATCTATACTGAAAAGTTCCTGGCTTTGTTTTCTTCAAGTTTTAATACAAAAATAGAATTAGTGGCATATAAAAGCCTTAAATCTTGATATTCAATTGTGTGAAAATCAATTGATTCCTTATTTCACAACATTTCTTATTTCAGATAGAAGGTTGTCGCTGAAGCTGAGATGCGTTATTAAGTTTTTACAGATCCAGAGAAGAGAAAGTCTGTAGAGAATATTCATTTACGTATGTTGAAGAAATAAGAGGATATATCTCCTTCATAATATGAACATGCTTTTAGTAAAATGTGGGCCGAAATTTTTGAGTAGTGATCAGAAGAAAGAATAAGTCAAAGAAGCCAAAGACACTTTGATCCATTTCAAAACTACAAAGTACTATTTGGCTATATTAGTGACAGAAAATGAGACCTGGATCTATATTCATGGCATCGAAATCAAGAAACATAGTTTCCCTCGTCCAAAACATTTCCCTAACCAGAAATCGGCCAAAAGTCATGGTATCCTTTCCTGGGACAAAGATAAAATTCTAATGGCGAACTACCCTACTTACCTTATATGTCTATATCACTGAAGAGTATTATGCGAATCTTTTAGAGGTAATTGATAATGTCATAGGAAGCTAACAAAGGGATCTTGCTTTTGCACGATAATACACTTGCACACAAGTCCAACATTGTTGCTGTCAAATTAAATACCCTAGGATTTCAATTGAATACCATCAACCTTACTGACCGGACTAGCCCTTTAATTAAACTATTTCATATCCCCCAACTTGAAAAAATACTTGAAAGGTCACCGTTTTCAGGATCTTTCGGACTTCATCAGGCTGTTGATAGCTAGTTTGCGGTACAATCAATACGTTTTGTTTTCGAATGGCCTTGATAAGCTGAAACAACGTGGACAAAAAATCGTTTAGCTCAACAAGAATCACTCTGAAAAAACGTACAATTCCGGAATTTTAATTTTTTTCTGGACAAAGCCAGGATCATCATTGAATGGGCTGATCATTTGAACCATTTACTGTCGACAACAACAAAAAACAATAAATAGACATCGAGTGAAACCAAAGATAGCAGTGAGATCTAAGTCACTCTCTCTTCATTCCGCATTCAGCAGCTGATGCGGTAAGCGCGTGCATCAATGCTCAAGGTACACCAGAGAGTATGGAGGAAAATCGAGCTGCTGCAATCTTGGCTCTCATCTCGCGTAATAAGTTCGCAAGACGAGAGGCAGAGAGAGGGGGGAGGAAAGAAGAAAGAGAGGGAAGACATGCGCAAGCCGATGTGTTGTTCGCAAACGTGAGCCTAATATAAGGGGGTCACCGAGGGGGAGGACTGCGACGACAACGACAGGGAAAGATAGCGAGACAAAGAAAGAACAGAGAGCGAGGGAGAAAGAGATGAGAGGAAGCGCACCGGTAGCAGCAGCCGGCAACAGAGAGATCGTATCAAAGGGGGGGGGGGGGGGGGGGGGGGGCGGCGCGCCCGAGGAGGGGGGGTGCCCTAACCTTGCCTCGTACTCCCGATATCGCGCTGCGAATCGTCTCTGCAACTGCTAATACCGCGTGCTTGCTGGATGACTCCTTGCCTAGTCCTCGGGCCGAGCGCATACATTACGGGGGGCAGCGACGGGGCAGGGCTCCCCTATAGCCCGCGGGTTCGCGTTTTAAACGCTGCGGCACGACTTTATTGTCTTCCCCTTGGCCTCTGCAGCTCTCCTCGCGACCTTTTCTCTCCGCTGTTGTCTACTGCTGCTGTTGCTGGTCTAAAGGGTGGAGGTGGGAATTTTTATTTGTACTTCGTGTGTGCGTTAATTATTAATCGGATCGTTAGAATCGTGACATTTTTTTCTACTTCCCTACTTTTAATCGTGATCATTACAAGTGGGTAGGGTACCTGCTCGGGGCTTCTCAGAAAGGACCTTTTCTACTGGTAATAGCCCGCGCGTGCACTGTTTAATTGTATTAATAGGGCTTTAAGGCTGCAAATGTACGAGCAATGGTTTTTCCTTATCGTTGGTAATGGTAGGGACTGAAAATTGAGCAAAATTAATTGGTTCGGGAGAGAATAGTTAGTGTTTAGGGACGAAAAATAACGAGATAAGAGAATAAAATGCAATCCATGTTAAATGCAATCGAGTGTTGCCATGAAGCAGAAACTAGTTGCCAGTATTCCACAAAGATGGGCGTTCATGCACCAAACGTTTACCTAGCCTTTTTATAACCTCTAAACAGAATAGCTGTACCTTATTGTCTAGTCTTGAGAACCAAATTCTGAGTGCACGATTTCTTTGACATCAAAAAATCAGGACGGGGCTGATCTTCAACGGCCAAGAAAATCGCTTGTACGTTTTATTTCATGAAGAGCATATTCTTTGTAAGCTACATATACATATATATATATGCATCATTACAAAGTGTCTGCTGCCTTTTTGCAGCGGCCATGCCAATATTATTTGTATCATCATTGCTGCTCCATTACGTAATTACAATATTGCAGCGTAATCACAATTCATAAATTAACTCATAGTAATAATGACAGGCAGTTCAGTAATCATTAGAAAGTCACCCTACACAACAAAATCGAGCCTACACGAGAACGCAGGGTCAGCCATAGCAGGCGGACGACAATCACACATTGAATTGCATCATCGCCCGAGCCTTTGAGCGGCAGCAGCAGCAGTATCCTGTCCTTATCAGCCCCCGATAGAAGATGAATCACAAGCCCTCCTGCTAGAGAAGCAAGAGGTGAGGAGTCGGCCAGAAAGAGTAGGGGTATGGCGACGGGTTCACGTCGTTAGCGACGATCTTCGGCATCGGAGGAAGAGAAACAGAGCGGCCGCGCTCCATCGCCGTGCGCCGTCCCGCGTCCGAGTGTGTGTACAACTTTGTCCCGACCCGTGGGGGCCCCGCCAGCGAACGGCGGCGACGACGTTCCTCTCCCGATCTGCCTGAGCGAATATGTACGGGGCCCTATTGAGCGCCTTCGTGGAACTCGGCTTGCTCCTGCGCGGCTACCACGTCGCGCAGATGTATCGCGCCGGGGACCCTGTGCGCTGCTTCTTCGACCTGTTCCACCCCCTCGTTTGGCTGATACGTTTAACAGCTTTTCGGAGCCTCGGCAATTTATTGCGCGGAGATGCTGCTGCTGCAGTATTGTTCTCTTTTTGCTCGCGTCCCTCCACAAGCATGGCCTTTTGTTTTTTACCCGCGTATAAATATAAGGTGTAGTCCCCGACTGCTGATGCCCAAGAGCGAGTACGCGAGGGGCTCAATCGAGCCTAAAGGTCTTTTGTACGTTCGATCGGTATTGACTCGTGGTAAATTTATCCGATGACAGTGCCATTTGCGTTCCGAACTAAAGCTCGTCTGGTATTGCGCGTTTTACCCCGGCAGAGAAGCAGCCGAAAGTCTGCTGGAAAAAACGACAGGGCAAAGGAGCAATGTTACGAAAGCGGGCCCAAAACTAACAGACGTAAAACCTGGGACGCTGCTTAGCCCTTGACGTTTATGGGCCCCGCGCAGGTCGTTGAGAGGAGCGAGGTCGGCTCGTAAAGTGCCGGCCACGGTGTCGGCTGGGTTAGCGGCGGCCGCAAATCAATTCAGTTGGGGTTAAACGGTACTGGCGGCCTCCTCTTCTTCATTCAGTTTGGCGTTCAAACTGTCGCTCTTTGGTGTCACTTTTCGAGAGTTATCCGGTTGTTTTGAGTCAGAGGGCGGGAGTTGTATTTTTCGCTCGGTGCTGATTTGTGATGGTGGGTTGTACTAAGACGAAATTGTTTTTTGACCTTTGTACGCAGACAAGTTTTTTCGATGATTATTCGTGAACAATGAAATCACATCGAGTGCGCTTATAAGCGTAAATAGCTTGACATATAAACATTGCCTACATTTAAGATTTAATTGGATATGGATTGTTGGACAAAGGAGAAATAGAGTCAATTATTTTTTAAGACCTAGTAAACAATTAATAAACTAACAGTTGTCGGCTAAGAGGAATTGTTTGCTTTGGGAGACAACAAAATTCAACCGATTTGTTTGAAGATTAAACGAATGCCGTCTTCTATGACAACTAGATATCAACAAACTATTAACTTTCTTAACGAGGCTTGTCATTTTCATACCTGTATATTTTATTATCATGGAATGACAAAATACAAACAGCAAAAGAATCTCACATGAATCAATCATTCAAACACACAGTCATTCTGTCTGTCACATGGATATCTCATGAGTATTGCATGTTCATTTCCACGTATACCCATTTCTGGGCTTTTACATTTCTACAACCAACTTATTCATTTCTTTTCTTAATGTAGCCTACCTACCCCAATTATCAATACCTTCTTTTCTAACTCCCCAATGTCCCTCCGAGTATGCGAGTCTTTCGTGCGAGTCCCTATTCGCTGATTGCATGATGGCGGAGTGGAGGGCTGGCGCCACTTGTACTTTTAAACACGTAGCCTTATGAAAATTCCTTCGCATCGGCCAACGGTGGCCGCTTATACTACTTTTTGTCTCATAAGATTTAACATGGGGAATAAGGGCAGCACCTGTTCTGCAACCAGCGACCTGTTCTGCAACCAGCGAATAGTGTAAAGATCCCGTTAGACGACTCGATCATCCATCCTACTGGGTAATATTTACAGGGTGCAGCGATCGTCTCAAACACACCCTGGCAGGTATCAGATTAATGTAAGGATATCCTTTATTAACTATCTACCTTACCGTACCGACTGTTAAAACTGATAGTGACTTTACCAACGAGCTGGCCGGGTGTTGGCTTTCCCCGGAAGGAAGCCGCTGGATCCAGACATCGTTCGGAAAAATCCACTAATCGTCTTAAAAATCGGATAAGTGGGTTTTTCGGCATCCTGGGTACTCCTTCCATCGGACAAGTCTAAGAAAAAAATTTTGATAATTTTTCAATGGGATTCGAACCCCCGGTTCCTCGGAGTTTCTCAGCTAGCATGCTAACTGCTAAGCCATCGAAGCTCTAAGATATCTGATGATATAAAATTGATTGTCACGTGACTAAAGCATTTTTTTTCGTTGTGTAATTGGTCGAGGCCGGTCAAAAGTGGGTCGATTTGAACATGAGATTAAATAAAATTAAATCATAAATAAACAAAAATTATTACTATACGTTATAAGATAATAAACAATTATATTCTTCTTCAAAAATCATAAAAATGTTTAATTAAATATTGGGGATTGGCACGCGAAGCGTGCAAGGGTCGGAGTCCCGTAGTTTTATTAACAAAAAAATTACATGATTTCTCTGCAGCGTTTTACTAATATTTTAAAAATGTATCCGTAATTTATTTAGAGAGATTAGCCGTATTAAAACATCGATCTTACCAGATTCATTATTCATCGAACATTTGCAGAAATATCTTTTGAAAAACGAACGCAGGAACTATTAACAAATGAATACGAACAAAAATCCGACCACGTACATGTGCACTGGCCGTGACTTATTTGTTCCACGCGAAGTAGTGTGAAATCTATCATTAGGATAGGTAATGTTCTTGATTCAGCCAGCAAGAATTGAATGTTTAAATTAATTTCCCGCGGGTCGAATTAAATCACGTCTAGTGCACTCGCACGCGAACCCACTCCAAATCATACGTGCACGTGCACTGTACAAATGTCAATCGAAGACGATCTCGAAGCCCCGATAACCCGCGTCAGTGATCGGCTGCCCGATATCCTGCTCGCCCCCACCCCCTCTTCATCTTCTTTCTCTTTTCTCTCGACCTATACCCCATACCCCTTATCCCTCAGAGGACGGACCGGCATGATGCACGCAACGACGCCTCTAAATCACTCCAGGCCCGAAGTTTCTTCCCTTCCCCCCCCCCCCCCCCCCCCCCCCCCCCCCCCCCTCTCCTCGCCCCCCCCCCCCCCCCCCCACCCCCCCACCACGGGCGTACACCCTCCCCCCCCACTATTAGTCCGCCACAACCTGCACCTCCCCCTCCTCTCTTTCTCGCTCCTTCTTCGCAACGTTTCTGCGCGTTCGCGCCCGCACCGCCGCGCCGCTGGTCCACCTATAATTATCCCAGCGCCCCGCTCAATCCCATGCCAGCCCTTTTTCTCTTCCCTTTCTTCCCTCCTCTTCCTCCTCCTACGTTCGTCCATATACGCAGAGACACTACAGCACCACACTCCGAAGCGATACCGGATTGGAGACTGCATGAGAGACTCGCAGAGATCGAGGGAGCACCGAGAGGAGAAATCCATCCGTCTTTTGCACACGTCTCGCGAGCGCCCGCGCGCACGCCGCGGGGAAACCGGAGCGATTTATTTCGTGCCCCTCCCCCCCCCCCCTCTCGCGACTCTTCCACGACTGCGTCCACTGCACGGAGTCCACGTCCGCTTGTAATAGTATTGTTACGTCTGTCAGAATGCGTTTTTTCTCTCCACCGGTTCGTATACCTGCCTCATGCGGACGCGGATGCACACGCGGCCATACGTCTTTTTCCCTCTCCCGAGCCTTTCAGCAGAGGGTCCAGTTCTACCTCTTTCTCCATCTCCCTATAGTCCATCCTTTTTCGCTTCTCTTCACTTATCTTTCGCTTTTGTGGGATCGGGAGTAAGAGGAGGAGGCTTTGCTTTTTACGCGAGCGGACGCGAAAAATTGCAATGGGAGAAGAGTGGTGTGCGCGCCTTGGGTGATGTATATGTGGGGGCCAACACGTGTTTTAATCGCGGACAATTGACAGTCCGGTGGGCGGTGATAAATTGCGTGCGAAAAATGTTACGGGGCGGCCAACCCCCGCTCGATGGAACAGAAGGGACTTTATGAATCGGCTCGCCACGCAGGCATCACTTATGGTGTTAAGATATTCACGCTGCACGATCCTTTGGTAATCATTCAACATGGTTTCAAATATTTATTGCAAAGAAGGCTAGACTGTTATTATTACAAATAAATAGTGGAAATTTAACAAGATGATGAATTAATGCAAAATTCAAAATTTTGAAATTTATCATCAAGAAGCACAACCACTATACTGTTATCAGAGTTAAAAGCATGATTTTACATGTATACATATACTAATGGGATGCCGCCCACTACGCGCTCCGCGAGCCAACCCCCCATCAACAGATCAGTATTGTAAACACTTTTTTTTTTTAATCACACGATTTTAATAATTTTATTGAGTGTTCCAAGTTTCTGTACATACAATGATACATGGCTATAATGTATTAAAAAGTCAATAGCAATAGATATAAATTTCGCTGTTTAAGCTATATATTGTTGCAATACGATATACATTATGAGCTGGGTAGGTTTTTTAAACTGATATCAAGACTAATTTACATATTACATAGTTTGTTTTGAAGTTGCTTTATAGATACGATTTTTATGTCAATAGACGAAACAAGGACTTTAATACGAACTGCTTCGTTTCTTAAACATTAAATTTTACGTGCATTATGCGCAAATAATGCAACAATTCGAATCTCTTACTCTCTCTCTCTCTCTCTCTCTCTCTCCGCATTTGGCTGTACGATGAGCGCTATTTTCTTAGTGTCACGAAATTTCTGACATTCATTTTACATGAGCGTCGCAATTATGTAAATTTTGACACATTTACTCTGCTCATATATTTTGTTATAAATCATCTTACCAAATCTTCACCCTGGGGCAGTCCTAGCTTTCCTCCCCAAATCACCGCCATTTTAGTACTGATTTACTAATGACTGAGCACAATCTTTTGCTTTGAGTCATAAAACACAAAGATGTGTATGGCTTACTTCTTGCTCTTCATTGCCTTTGGTAGCGAGTCCTAAAGTTCTGCGTTAGTCTGGCTCAAATTAATATTTTAACGCAACCTATATGCTGCTACTGGTTCCTGTTTCCTTTTATAGGCCTCTGCTGTTCTTCAGGTCTGTCATCCGTCACGCAACTCTGAACCATGTGGGTTCTCCAAATGAAATAGTGGTGTTAATAATTATGCGGGTCGCGTTCGTGCAGGAAAAGAATCGGAGTCAAGATGTTATTCATTATCCAGTTGGATTGTTTAATTTATCAAAAAAAGTTCAGATGCATTGGGTTTAACCTTAAGGAAGCCATTATTTTCTCCCGGTCAATTATGTTTTGCATTATTTAGATTTAAGAATTTTGAGAACAGTTTTACATGAAATAATTTAGAAAAGTCTCCTGAAATAAAAAAAATCATTTGGAAAGAAGTTTTTGATGATAAAGTGACAGTATCTTTATAATTTTATTTCAAGCTATAACATCAATACAATTTGAATATATTTTCCTGCTTACAGAATCTCGTATACACATGTAACGTGGAGGGGCTGTGGGGGTTGCGTTGAAAAATGCGGGGGGGGGGGGGAGGGGGGGAAAATTATTTTTAATAACGGATGAAAAAAAATGAAATTGTTCCTTATTTGTGGAAGGCGTGAGAGGGTAATAAGGGGGCTGTGAGTCTACCGTAGGGGACCAATTAAATTGTGTTAGGGTACGTGGGGCGTGGGGGGACCATAGGCATTTTAAAAAAAGCAAAGAAAAAAGCTTTTTTTTACCTTCTTATGTAACTTTTTACAGACAATCGTAAAAGAGATGTAGGGGTTAGGGTGCTATTACTCTTGCTCACACGAAATTAACATAATAATATAGGAAGGTATATATTAAAAATCATTTTCCCACCCACAGCCCCTCTACAGACCCATGACGACAATTAATATCACAGGTGTAATTCCCTCTCTACATTTTCAACGTAACCCCCACAGCCCCCCCCCCCCCCCCCCCCCCCCCCCCCAGGCTTTATATACGCATAAGGCCGATTCCTGCTAGTAAAGACGACGCGACGAAGCAAATATCGTTAGGAGTTTTGATATCTGGACTAAGCTACACACTGAAACTGAGATTCTTCAGAAATTCGAATTCTTTTGTGTAGGCTGACTCTGTATCGTCTGGTTGAAAAGGGTCAGGAAGGATCAATATAAGCAGTGTTTGTATACCCTAGAACACCTAGACACGACCTCTAACTAAGGTAATTTCATCGTTATTGTGCAGGTCTCTTTTATCTTCAGATATGCACCTTATTAAGCGGTACATGTGTGTTCTCGTGCTTCGATAAATCAAAATAACACTTTTCTGACAGTCGAACCCGGAACGCGCAGAAATTAAACATACTTAAAAATATTTAGCGCAACTCGAATTGAATGTGACTATATTTAATTTAAATCTATACTTCTCTTATGGGTTGCAAAGCCAAAGATTTCACTTAACTTTATAACACTGTACAGCCGTTGTAGAGCGACTTTAGACATATAAATAGCCTGATTTTCTTAAATCAAGAATTATGAATAATGAAGGGCACGCAGTGGCAACGTAACTATTCAAATATTTACATTAATCATGCTGCAGTTGAACCTTGGGCGACGTTACTGTTATTATTATTCTAAAATTGGATGACTAACTTTATTGGCTATATATACATGCGTGTATACATCAGTGTGGCCCCCCTCCCTGGGCGCTCCACGCGACAACCCTATGCCCCGACTACTTTCATTGATGCTCTTGATTTTTTAGACGGATTGCCACTATTAAGTAGTAGAAAATGGTTCAAACTACTAACTTATACGAAAGCTCAAGAAAAAACATTTTTTCCACTGTTTTAACACATAATGAAAATAAAATAATAATACTTAACTGAATCTCTCTGTTTCAGTTTGACGTGATGGATGATTTTGTCTCCTCGTTTTACGTAAATCATCCTTCAAGAACGACGTTTTAAGTATTCGACTATTTTATTGATAAATCTTCTTTTCCTTCACTGTAATTAGGTTATGTCATTAATATATCCTTTTTCAATCATATTCTAGATAAACTAAGTGAAATTCAATTGAATTATTTTTTCGTACCATACCAATACCTTGAAGCGAGTTTAGAAATTTTCTGGAAGTTTTGTATGTGGGAGCAAATATCAGAAATTACAATTAAAATAACTCAATGATTATACTCTTTCAATGTGTGGATTTTTCAAAAAAAGCTTTTATATTTTTATTTTGAATCACTTAATAACGTAATTAATATCCCAAGAAATTTTTTTGTTCAACCAAAATTTAAAAAGATATTAATAAGTAAGGAATAAATGTTTAAAAAAAATTTGTGTTCAATACAAAAATTATTATCATAGATATGTCGACAAATTTTTCGAAATTTCCCCAATTTATTGAATTAACTTAACTTATAACCCAATAAAACACATAAATTTTAGTTTACTTACATGGTCTTTTTGGTTATCAATAAAAAATATAATAATTTCTGCTGTAATTTTATAGAATAGCTGTATATAAAAAAAAAATCTTTTTTTAGCGGTTGTGGAGCATTTTTTGCCTCTTCGGAACACTTTAGGTTTTTTAGGCAGGATTAGGGAATGCACGGGTACTGTTAGGGGTTGCTGGCAGAGGGTTTAGTCTGTACTCTAAAAAACGCGGTGGTTTTTGTATGGATTAGGAAATGTAGGGGGGTTGTGAGGGGAGGTGTGACGAGGCTTAGAATGCTTTTAGTTTTCTCTTGAAAGGAGTCGGAAATGTAGGAGGGCAGTGGGGGTGGGGGGGAGCGATGGGAGGGGGCTGAGGCAGCTACATAAGATATTTGGATGTTCTCGAGAGGATTTGAAAATGTGGGAGGGGTTGTAGGGGGTTATTAAAAAATGTGTATAGTTCAAAGTAACGGAGAAATTAAATGATTTTTACCTTGTTCGGTGGGGGGTTGCAACGAGGAAGGGATCGTGGGGGAATGCAGAAGGATGGAGAAGTGTATGGGGGGTGGGGGGGATTAAATCAAGATTTTATTTGGTTAGAACCACAGAGAAACGAATCATTTTTGTGGGGGGGCTGTAAGAAGACCGTGGAGATGGTAGCGGGGGTGGATAAAACCCCCAAAAGCACTATAAAATATTGAAATATATCTATATACATATGTACTAGTTAGGCTTTGCCCCCTGTGCACTGCGCGCGCCAACCCCCCGCGCCTCAATAATTACTTTTAGTAAATCGATTGATTAAGAAAAGTTTTATATTGATTATAATTTATGTTTCAATTTTAAACCATAAAAGATTTAATCAATAGAGCACTGTAATTTACCAGTCTCAAAAGATAAATAAATAAGATGTAAAATGTTATGAGATAATGCTCAGTTTAATAAATCACGATTTTTAAGGGGGTTTTCCCCCACTGTTCTAAATTTATCATATTAGTAGTGGCTTCCTTTGACATGCAACATTCATAAGATATTAAAATAGAGAATATTTTTTTTGACTTGGAAACAAATTGTTGCATAAAGTTTTGCAACATTGCATGGGTGCATATTCTAAAATTAAAAAATTAAAAAATTGAAACGGATATATTCAGGGCATTTTGTTCGAATCTGATTTTTCGTCGAGGACGACAGTTCAAATATTGTACTTTTTAAGTACTCCATTTATTTCATTCGTGATATAATCTTATCTTTTTTTTATATCGTCGTTTTTTAATTAAACTTGCTAAATTAAATTTGCGTATAATTACAATAAATTAATTAGCGTGCCGTAGCAATACCTCAAAGGTACTGTATAGGTTTTCTAGACTTTGTAAATGTGGAAGGAAGTATCAAAAATTCAAATTTAAATAACTAAATAATTAAACTATTTCATTTTGTAGAAGTTGTAAATAAGCTTTAGATTTGTAGTTTCATTCTTTTGTTAACAAAAATATGATCCCAAAAAATTAATTTGGTGTAACTGCAATTTGAGAGTATATTCATAAGTTTGGCACGAATATTTAGAACATTTGTATTTTGAATATTAAGAAGTAGTATTCTAAATCGAAATATATATTAAACTCTAGCCGGCTTTCTGAAGACTTCAGTGGTTCTCAGAAAGAATTGGATATGTGTGAGGGCCGTGGGGTGGGGCTGAGCCTGCTTAGGGGTCGTACCCAAATACCGTGGACAGTTGTAGGGTGGGTGGGGGTTGAATCATGCGGATGTTTACGCTGAAGGAGGGGGGGCAGGCAATACGTTTAAGTATGACAGAACACTTTTTTTTTTATTCTAAAACGTTAGCTTTTAAATTATTTTTACCTAATAGTTGAGATACAAAAATTTTGTATTTTATTTGGAGTCACTTCTCTTTAAATCCCACTATGCCTTTTGTTAATTGAGGCATTCTTCGATCAAAATTGCTGAATACTCAGCGCTACTAAGATTATAAAATTAAAAATTGCAAACCCTTCAGAGATTCCCGAGGAACCAACGTCAGCTCATCTTCCCATTATCAGAGACAAAAGCTTGGGTAGATGAAGGAGTTCCGTTCGTTGAGGACGTTTAGGATATTTTTAACTAATTAAATTAAATATCTATATTAATACTTATTATGACTAACGTTATATGCTTTGTTTGGAAAATTGCCAATTTAATATAATAAAAACATTAAAATATCTCAATATTTAATAGTTAATTAATAGATGTATTATTTGCAATTTTCTTTCGAAAATATGGAAAAAAAATAATTTAACGTAACTTCATGGGGCGGGTGGGTAAATTTCTGATTTACACAATGTCCACAAAGGGGGATCGAGGGGGGGGGGGGGCAAAAAATAAAGAAAATCCTCAAATATTCGGATATGTAGGGGGAGGCATGGAGAGGGGGTCACTTAAAGTATTATTGTGGGGCTGTAGGGGTGATAGAAAATTGGACAAATTTTTCTAATCTAAAATAACGGAAAAATTGACACAATTTTACCTTATTTTATGGTGTGGAGTGGTAAAGAGGTGGGTGTGCAGAGCTTAGAAAATTGTGTGGGGGTTGTTGAGGTAAGAGGAGAGGAGTGCGTGGACAGCCTCACCTAAATCATTTTATAATATAGGAAGATATACTTTCGATTATTGTTATTTCTTTTTGACAAATTTTTGATAATCCATGTTGATATTGATCCACTTTTGTTGGCCTCAAAGTATAAAAACAATAATTTTTTCAAGCAAAAATATAATATAGTAACATCTTTAATGATCTTCAAATTTTCTCGACAGTCGATGATTCATGAATATTATCAAGTATAAATTCGATATGGCTTTAGCCGTCGTAAATTGCTATTTTTGATGACTGTAAAATAGCGTAAGACAGTCTATAACAATCATCAAATGACAGTAGCATGGCAATGATCACAAGCCTATGGAATTCGTACCTCGCTATCCGGATGACCAAGCAAATGTGTCCCACACGGAAAAAGGTAAATATAGGAAAAAGCGCCACCTAACCTTCCATCAGCATTTTTCGTACCACGTATCGCAATACAGATATGCGTAGCAGCCGTGCAGCTGAGAGTGGTAGGAGTTTTTCCCGTGCCAACACAGATTTTTTCGATCGCTAAGCATATGGATGTCACGGTACATAGTATGCGAAATTCCGATGCAAGTTTATACGGCGAAAACGTAGACAAAAGTTTTGATATGATTGGTCATTGAAACTTTTGTTGGCCTGGATAACCAATAAAATTTAGGGACACGTTAACCAAGCTATCTTTGCCGTCTACTTGTCTACTTTTCAGCTGTGTTTACAGCGCCCTCAAGCGGACCTTGGGCATCCGGATGAATTTTTAATAAACCTCTGAGACGTAAGAATTCCGATGAGAACATGCGGAATAGTAAACAATCGTGAAAAAAACAAAAGTTAAGTGAGTGAAAAAATTGATTTTTTTAAATTTGTTTCACATTTTATTATTTTTTTGGTTAAACACTTTCGCACAATTAAATTATTGAATAAATGTATACTGTTAGAGTAGCCAGGAAGGAGGGACGACTGGAGGCACTCACAGAAATGAACAGCTACGCACGCAGTTGATTTAATATAATCCTTTATATTAACAGTAAAACTATTACATGGGCTTAGCCCAAATAAGAGACAGTTATTACACTGAGAGAAGATAAACTCTGAAGTAAAGTCAAGTTGACTCTGAAGAGGCAGTGTAGAAGAGTATGTGCTTGCTGCTGCATCCGGCGGTGAAGTGGGGCGAGCGAGCTGAGTGAGCTCGCCTGCTGAGTATAGGTGCTGCCTTGCTGCGTCTGCTGATAGCTGATACTATTAGATGGCGCAGCTTGCTTGTCAATACAGTAACTCGGATGGCTTGAAGCTTTATTCCTGACATGTCTTATTAGATTTTTAAAAGATGACATAAACTTTTACTCAAATCGATGACAAGTAGCAAAAATATAAATATCAATGTTGTCGGGGCATAAAGCCTTGTCTTTTTCCGTATCCAAATTCGCTTGACTAAGTTGTAAAAAGCCATCAGCTTGTCAGAAAAAAAGATAATTAATGCATTGCACCACAAGCTTGATATCTGTTTTGAGAATGTAACATAGTGACCGTAAAAATACTAACCTCTGGTTTTCATATCTTTTTTTGTAGGTTATAAGACATTTTTTATTTTTCTCATCTTGACCTCGTGCCCAGAATCGAACGTAACACAATAGATTGAGTGATTTAATATATACTTGATTTATACTCTGTCACTCAAAACAAACCACGGTCCAAATAGTAGAATAGTGCACCCTTGAAATAAACAAACAAGATAACATGCAATGTACCGAACGCGATGTAGGTCGCAAACCCTATGCTTTAGGTTGCATTCACATGGACAGCAACTTGTCACTGGTGACTGATAGCGAAAAGCGCATATTATTATAGCGTATCTATATATTCAACGGCTGCAATGTGGTCATGGTGTGTTAAATATATGAATTGATAACGATAAAATACATTTGCCGCTGTAAATCGCGGGCGCGTAGTCTCTGTCTGTGTAAATGAAGCCTTTAATGGTGCACTACCCGTCTAGGCAGGGCCGGATTAACGCATACGCACAGAACGCACGTGCGTAGGGGCGGCAGCCTCTGGGTGAGGGGGAGGGGGCGGCACGCAACCTTTTCTTTTTCAACAGAAAAATTGCTAAATTGCTAGTTACTTTACTATACCCTTAGGGTGCGGGCACATGGAACCGCGTAAAATGTATCGCGTA
>JAPYYV010014192.1:0-11935 GCA_030522625.1 Copidosoma aretas
GAAGCCTATACCGGCTTTCGGTGTCACCCTGTCCTCCACCATTCATAAATCTCGACACACTGTATCAAGCTTGCCATCGCATAATATAGAAGCGTATCAGTGCAAGTATCAATCGTGTTCGTCTACGGCTAAGACCACTAGCACGCCGTACTGAAGAGTTCAGCCAGTGGTCGAGAACGAAATGAGTTCGTTTCCTTTCCTTTTTTCCTTTGATTTTTTATTTTCCTCCACCTTTCTTCACAAGCGCCAGGTATAAATTAAAGCCCAGTAGCAAAATTATACATGTCCTATACTATGCACAGTGTGTATAAATCGTGATAATCTTGTAAATCTTAGTAAGTTTTATGCTACTATTTGAAAAACTTGGTAAGTAGTACAGTATTTTCTGCTATACATATACGAGTATCTGTTTATCATCAAGTAAAAGACACCAAAATTAATTAATATATTGATTGAAGCCTATACCGGCTTTCGGTGTCACCCTGTCCTCCACCATTCATAAATCTCGACACACTGTATCAAGCTTGCCATCGCATAATATAGAAGCGTATATAAGTGCAAGTACCAGTCGTGTTCGTCTACGGCTAGGACCACTAGCACGCCGTACTGAAGAGTTCAGCTAGTGGTCGAGAACGAAACGAGCTTGTTTCCTCTCCTTTCTTCCTTTGATTCCTTATTTTCCTCCACCTTTCTTCACAAGCACCAAGTATAAATTAAAGGCTAGTAGCAAAATTATACTTGTCCTATTCTATGCACAGTGTGTATAAATCGTGATAATCTTGTAAATCTTCGTAAGTTTTACACTACTATGTGAAAAACTGGGTAAGTAGTACGGTATTTTCAGCTATGCATGTAACTGATGGTATCCAAAGTTAAAGTAAGAGCGAGTTCAAAGAAGGCAAATATTACAAAGAAATAATAGGTAGGTAAATAAGGCGATACGTAAATTATGCAATTATTTTGCACTCAACAGCAAATGTCCATTCTATTCTGAACAAGTGTTAATTTTTATTTTTTAGGATTTGAATAAAAAATTCCAGAAAAAAAGTCCTCTGATTATTTTTTTTTTTTTTACCCGATGCAAATCAATACATAATAGCTTAGGATTTTTTATGTAACTTGCGGATGGCACTATTATAAGTATTGGTACACTAAAGAGCATTAGATTTCAGATATTAACAACTTCGCTATCAATTTTATTGTTTTCAGTCAAGTGATATTTGACATTTTGACATGACATATCAGCAGACATGTATCATGCTTAAAAAAACTTCTCTTTCAGACCGGATGTTTATAAGTAGTATTTCAAAATTATGCGCATAGTTTTCGCTCACTAAAACAGTATGAAAATTGCTGATGATTTTACCACCCTAATAAGAGCATAGAAAGTTTGCGTATTCTCAAGTGTTATAAGAAATTTTTTTGTAGTATTATATTGAAACTGACATAAGAAATCGATGAACACATCCGAAAATTTTTTTTTGTTCAGTATTATTGCTGCTTGAGATTGTGTTCCAAAAGTCAAGCTTATCATTGATCGGTAATCAAAACATAACATAAGATTTATTTGAGACTTACTTACATGACCAAAACTTTCAAAACACAACCTCGTATCCGTCTTGAGTACTGTTCTGACAAAATTGCTTACGATAAGAAATTGGTTGAAAAAAATGCTACCACAACCTGGTTTGTGACAATCTAAGAGTTTAATAGTTACCGTCTTAAGAGGACGCCGGAGGGATTTGATGTATTTAGTGCGAAGTAATAACTAATTTTTAGGGCTTCACGATATGATGATATTTTATCGATATCGTCTCGTCTCGTATTGATTTTTCGAGACGATATCGAGACGATATGTCTTTTTTTTTTTCGAGACGATATCGATATTCGTAAGGCAAGAATATCGATTTTATTGATATCGACAGTTGAATTTATCTACAAAATAAATTCTAATACTAATCAAATGTAGTGAAGGGTAAAATTTTTCTGTAATTTTTTTTTATTCAACTTTACCAAGTTTATAAATTACTGCCTATTTTTTATAAAGAGATGACTCATATCATTAATTTGAATATTTAAAGTATTATGCAAGCTTGGCTTAATCTATATATTAAAAAATAAAATCTGCATATTTTTTTCCTGTATCTTAGATTTAGACCATGAATTCATGCACATAAGAGCTTTCAAAGATTTATTTCTCAATGAGAATCGATTGTAAGTCATTACCGATGAACCTTCTGAAAAAAAACGCTTGACGGAAACAGAAGAGGCTAAAGAACTCAACAAAATTTTTAGCCATTTTTTCCAAAGATGGATAAATTTTGTCATGTTTTTTCCACCACTCAATAATATCTGTGCCAGCTACTGCTCGTGCTGAGAAATCACACTTTGAACTTTTGAGACTACTCGTATGTAAAATCTCGATGAAGCTGGATTACCTAGCCTAAGGGCTCAGTCTCATGGAGCAGGATAGAGCTGCAGGATAGACTCTGCGCGATAGAACCAGCCAATCAGAGCTGTTGCAGACTTGACTGTTTTGCTGTCATTGGTTCGTTCTATCGCGCAGAGTCTATCCTGCAGCTCTATCCTGCTCCATGGGACTAAGCCCTAAGTGTCAACACTCTCAACGGTCAGAAGTGTTAAACCTTACCATGCTAAACATTTTTGCTTATGGTAAGCTGACCGTAATTCTATCACTTCTGAGAGCGCTGGGCCAGATCTTCTGAGTACCTGGCCACCAAATACAAGTGTATATCACAGTGTATATCGTATCAACGTGTTGATGACCTCGATGACCGAGACCGACGTTACCGACGAGTAGCAAATACTTTCATACTTACTAGGGGCTCCGACCCTGCGCGCTTTGCGCGCCAACCCCTCACAGTTAATAGAAAATATTGAATTTCTCGATTTTGTAAGACAAAAATATTTAATTCATCAATGCGATTTTTATTCCGCGCAAAAATGTAAGCTACTGTTTTTTAAATCTCATTTTCAAATTGTCGCACCCTTGACTGATCTCGACGAATCACAGAACGCAAAAATGTAAACTACTGTTTTTTAAATCTCATTTTCAAATTTACATGCCCTTGACCGATCTCGGTGAATCACAGAACGAATAAATCGATGACAATTAAAATGTATAGGTAGTAACAGAACGAATAAATCGATGACCATCAATTTTCATTATTAGAAAAACATGTATTAATTGTAACTGTGTGAAATATTTCTTTGGAACATAAAATTAATTTTCAAAACTTACAATTAAATTACATTTTGATTTTTTCAAATTTGATGTTTGAATTTGCCGCTCTTAACTCATCGCAGCCAATCACATGCATTACTCAGTCTACTCAATCAACCAATCACAGAACGAATAAATCGATGCCATCCAAAATTCGTAGGTAGGATATACCTCGACGGATCTTAATTGATCGGAGTATGGATAAAAGTAACCACTCTAACGATAAAGTAACGATCCTACAATTATATCTGTGACACAAACAATCACTCAGCAAAGTAATAACTGTTTATTTTGGAATTGTAGATTTTTTTACACAAAAAATTTGTTCAAACATTTGAATTTCGCGGTTTCCGAATTAAAATCCTTCGAGTGTACATACACTCTCAAGGTGCATTTTTATAGACGCTAGAATCCAGCAACTAGCGACTAGCGACTTGGTCACGTGGTCCGTCCAAAAAGCTCAACACGTTCAGCTTCCACAATAAAACGATGAACTACCTTGACAGCTATCACGTGGCCAAGTTGCTAGTCGCTAGTTGCTGGATTCTAGCGTCTATAAAAATGCACCTTCCTAGTCTCATGGATACGCCGATACATTATCAGGACACACCAGCCATAGCGTTCTCTGTACTCAGCTTTTTACCCATTGCCATTCACTCCTCATGGACCGTTAACTGACCAGCAGGAAATTGAAAAAAGAAAAAATTCTCTAAATGTATGACAACTTGTATTTCCACGCGTAACTTCAATGTGTTGCATGATTTTAATTTAGTCGTATTATAGCTATCTCTTGAGCGGTCATTAGTACTTCAGCTCCAATCTTTTTAAAGCATGATTAGATTTTACATTGAGTAGGAGACTTATTTTTTCATCTTTTACCAAAATTCAATAGTTATACCAGACACTTGTGTAAACTTGCTTTTTTTCTCATTAATATGATAATATAAATTGTTATATATTTTTCGATATGAACGATACGATACGATATCGATATGATATTTTGCTTGACGATATCAAGACGATATTGACTTTGACGATGTTTTCCGAGATCGATACCGATATTTTGTAAAATATCGTATTGTCTCGATATCGTGAAGCCCTACTAATTTTAACAACTTTATACATCGCTACGTATTAGTATAGTTATTGTGGCTTGATTTTCAACATACTTCCAAACCTATATTTATGCCATTTTAATGATGATTATGCCAAGATTACTTTAACTTCATGTGATGGCTGTTCATATAAACATTTTGTTTTATAGATAATGTCAGTTTTGCCATATTTTTATTCGAGACAGTTGATTTTGTCTCTTAAATGACATCAAATTTTGTATTCAAAATAGGCACTCAATTCTCTATATAAACGGACATATAAATTGCCATTTTTTTATTCTAGACATTTGATTTTGTCTCTTGAATGACATCAAATTTTACAAAATCATTTTTCGATAAGATGATGATAAAATAATTTACTACTGTTCCAGACTTGAATTGTATTGTAAGCAAATAGAAAACCACTTACATTTACAGAAATTGGCTAAAGCTAATATGCAGAGCTGTAAATTATTAAAAATGAATCAATTTCTACTGCTCACAATCGAATACTGAGATTTTAGAATCAAGTACATGCACAAGAATCCAAAAATTTAATCAGTATAATAAATCAGGAACCAGCATAATAAATTAGGAACGAGTATTGGTGATAATTTTAGTTACATATCTGTTCGATGAATTAAAAACTTTAGTTTAATCATAAGTTAACTGAGATTATATGTAAGCTAATAAACCTTGATTGATAAACTAAAGATCTTTATATTTTACAAGCACGAATAATAAAAGTACTTTATCTGATTTCCAGTTACTTTACCTATGTTATGCTAAAGCATTAGTTTATGTACAGTGTCAGTTGTTTTCAATGTGTATGACTGTTTTTAATTCATCGGCCACAGTTCAAACATATACCACTCTTATACAGAAATTTTTTTTAAATTTTTTATAATTTAAAAAATATTCTGGCATTATTAAGTGGATGTATATGAATCCAGATTCTCTAATAAGAACACAAGAAATGTAATAATATTTATAAACTAGAATCCAGTAGTGGCGATGTTTCTAGTTGAAGCCGTGTTCCAGTTTCATCCGGAATAGGATACACATTCAACATATAAATTTTTACTTTGTCCAGATCGTCAGGTTTTCCTGAAGTGGCAATAATAATTTTAACTCCTTCTGAAAAACTTTGAGTTCCTCTTTTCTGCTTCGTGTACCATACAGGCATACCCTAAAAATAAATACAGTCATCTGCATAATATTTTTTTTAATTTTATCATGCTATTATATTATCTACTTCTCTCAATTTTTTTCTGTCTGATTCTCATTCGAAAAATGAACTTTCAACATTATTTAAATCCAAAGGTAAACGGAAAGTTCTGTGACTGGTCATTCCTTTAGGAAGTAATATTGATGCGATACCAGTCCATGTCATCGATACAATTTTTTTACCAAGAGAAATAAAGTAATAAATTAAAGTTTTGTACAGGAATTTTTTCCTGAAAATTCTATTTTTCTTTTACACATTGTTTTAAAAATTTTTAATTAATCTGCATTTAATTTACTATGCATATTATTATACATTTCTGTGCAAAATTTGATTTCCTTAGTATTATCACTTTCCTCTGACTAAATATATAGAAATCGGTAATCTAAACGATTCAGAAGATTTATTTTCTAATTCAAAAATTTGATTAATGTGTAAAAGAGCACGATTATATTTATTATGAATAAAATCTTTACTAAAATGATTTTTATATTTTTCCCAAATTTTATCACCTTGTACATTTTCTGAAATTAGAAACCAAGCGAAAAATCGCCGTAATGTAAAAGGTAACATAACCGTATTAGCTTCTTAAAATATATCATCAATTTGTGAATCATAATTGATTAATCCCATAGCAATTGCTACATCTTTGAAATTTTTATATGGAACTCCCTTGTATGTTTTTAATTCATCAAACGATTTTGCTCCTTTAAATTTATTTGATATCAATTTAAAAAAAATCTTTCGTTATCCTTAGGAGATACAATGTTTAATCGACCGATTGAAGTATTTTTTTTCAAATTTTTTATTTTCCCCCAAACTTTTAGTTGATTATTAAAAATATAGTATTAGGGGATATTAATATATTTTGCGGACCTTGCAAAACTATCAATTTTGTTTAGTTCAAACCAAGACGTAGGCGGTGTTTGCCAATTAGCATTTCTTATAAAAAAATCCATTTGGTCCGTCAGATGGATTATCAAAAAACATTGAACACGTATTTTTCTTTTTTCACATAAACAAGAACTAATTGAGATAGAGCTTGTTAAAGTTCGGAGTAAGGGACGAGTGACGTCACTGCTCGAAAACGTTTTATTAGCCATGTCGTCATAGATGCATAGTGAACTCTAAGCCATAGTATACAGTTATGTTCAACTCGCTAGTACTTGTTCAATTGTTTGTAAAGCATGATCAAAAAATAATGAAGTACTCCTTAGGTCTTACAATTTCTCATAGTTGTTGTCAGAACTTAATAAATATTTTTGTTTTTTTGGAAAAAAATTTTGGGTGTCATTCGTTGAAAATTGTGATTGCTTTAATAAACAAAAGTCCGCTGTGTGGTCCTAAAATTTTTTTGCACACATTTGTTCCACATCGTCTCAAGAACATCTGCAATAAGTTTCAGGTAAAAATGTTGTATAAAAAAAGGTTTACAAGCAATTTAGTAAAATTATGTCACACGGCCACGTGGCTGTGGCGTTTAACTATTATTTATTCTGATTTTTATTATTAAATTTTGAAATTGCAGGGTTAGCTTGATGTCGGAAGGTTTCATTTTATTTAGAATGCTTTATTATTTTATTTCGCGGTTGAACTGCAAAAATATACTGAAGATATGAAAGTATATATTAAGCGTAATTTTGATACTTTGCACTTTTTTTAGTTTATAACAATGAAATAAAAGTGAAAATCGAGGCAGTAAAGTTATAAACTCAAAACTCATGAAATTCTAAACGTAAAAGAACCTTCCTATATCAAGCTAACCCTCCAATTTCAAAAGTTATTAATAAAAATTGGAATAAATAACGTGGCTCTGCGACAACATTTTACTAAATTGCTTTTAGACCTTTTTTTTTACAACATTTTTACCTGAAACTTATTGCAGATGTTCTTGAGACGGATCGAACAAATCTGTGCAAAAAGATTTTAGGATTTCGTAACGGACTTTTGTTTATTGAAGCAATCACAATTTTCAACGATTTACACTCGAAATTTTGTTCCAAAAAAACAAAAATACTTATTAAATTCTGACAATAGCTATAAGAAAGTGGAAGACCTAAGGAGTATTTCATAATTTTTTGATAATGATTCACAAATAATTGAGCAAGTACTAGCGAGTTGAACATAACTGTACACTATGGCTTGGAGTTGCCTATGCATCTATGACGTCATGAATAATACATCGTTCTCGAGCAGTGACGTCACTCATCCCTTACTCCGAACTTTAACAAGCTCTATGTCACTTAGTTCTTGTTTATGTGAAAAAAGAAAAAGTACGTGTTCAATATTTTTTGATAATCTATCTGACGGACCAAATATATTTTTTCATGAGAAAAGCTAATTTTGAATTCTATTTTCAATCTTATTCTCTTCAAAACCAATTTTTGTTTATTTTCAAGATGTATTGGTAAATTAACTACTTCTATGACTTCGTCCACAAACCGGAAATTTCTGCAATCCCCATGCTGCCTCTATTCTGCTTAAGTATCTAGCATCTACATAATTTTTAATTTCATCGAAAATCCCGTCATCATTGTCATACATTTTTTTTATTCCAATATGTAGTCCGGGTTTTGGACTAAGGTGCCCGTGGCCGATCGAGGTCGCAGGATCCACCTTGTTTTATTCAATGCATTTTGACTCCCTAAATACGATTTGCAAGGGTGAATTGCTTAAATTTTTATTTTTCAATTGTTACTAACAAATTTGTGTTAACCATTAAAAAATGTAGTTTTTTGCTCCAAAAAATTTTTTTTTATATTTTTCATGCAATTACAAACTGAAAGTTTCATATAAAGTATATTCGTAAACTGCTTAGATTCGGAGATAAAAATTGAACAAGTTTGAAAAATCGCAATTTTTGACAATTTTGACTTGATATTACTGTCATTTTTTATCCTATAATGATGTATTATGGCCTTAAGTGTTTCCGAAAGTGCACAGTTTGAGTTAAAAAAAGATTTCCAGTCTTACTTTAATTTACAGTTGTGCTACAGAGAAAAAACGGAAGTGTCTTTTACAACGTGTCTCCGCACAACGTCGCGTCGGTTAGTAATGTCGGTATTAGTTGGGTACTTGGAGTTTTCCATGTCGAATGTCTATTAAGACATTTAGTGATCCAGCAATTAAAATAGCATAAGGTGGATTATTACTGAAAGAAAAAAAATTATTTTTTTTTGAAAAAGTAACTAAATTGTTTATGTTTTGAAAATTTGTTTAAAACTTATGGCAATATTTTTTGTAAGATATACATTTTAGTGAATTGTCATACTACTGGTGTGTCATACTACTGATAAAAGTTGGGAAAAATGTGTTTGCTGGATCGCTGAATGTCTGATTAGACATTCGACATGGAAAACTCGAAGTACCCAACTTATACTGACATTACTAACCGACGCGACGTTGTGCGCAAGCATCAAAAAGGCACTTCCATTTTTTCTCTGTAGCACAACTGTAAATTAAAGTAGGATTGGAAATCTTTGTGTCTCTCAAACTGTGAACTTTGAGAAACACTTAAGGCCATAATACATCATTGTAGGACAAAAAATGCCTGAGTAAAATCAAGTCGAAATTGTCAAAAATTGCGATTTTTCAAACTTGTTGAATTTTTATCTGCGAATCTAAGCAGTTTACGAATATACTTCATATAAAACTTTCAGTTTAGAATTGCATAAAGAATATAAAAAAAAATTTTGTTGGAGCAAAAAACTACGTTTTTTAATGATTAATACAAATTTGTTAGTAACAATTGAAAGATAAAAATTCAAGCAATCCACCCTTGCAAATCGTATTTAGGGAGTCAAAATGCATTGAATAAAACAAGGTGGATCTTGCGACCTCGACCGCCCACGGGCACCTTAGTCCTGAACCCGGACTATATATACTCTATCACTCCCCTTATGTATGTAATCATAAATGTATTTTATATACTTTGTGTTGAAGCACAACACTCAACATTTATGTGGCATTTGTATTTCATTAGCAGAAATCTATCATACGGTACGATCATTGAATTGTACACTAGAATTTCAAATTTATTTTTAGATTTGTAAAAGTGATTTTCAAAGACAATATTTTCTCTTTTGTGTTCCGGATAACCATTTTTTTTTGAGCGACGTTTTGTCAAAAAAAGGTTTTGGAAAATTTTTAACACATTTTCCACTATTATTGTTTAAACAAGGACTTTCTTTAGTATGGGGACCATAAAGCATATGCTTCATCACCACTTTTGTAAGATTGTTATCATTTGACTTTAGTTTAGCACATATAAATTTATCTGTATCTTCAGATGTAATTATCTAATTATCAGTATGCAACGTTATTAAGATATAATATGCATGTGGTAGGCCACGTTTTTGGAATTCAATTGTGTAAACATAAGCTAATACTTTGCCAAAAATATTTTTGTGTGTAACATCATTTAAAACTGACTGTTACATTAGGTATATCATTTGACATAGTTTTTTTTTGGAAAATTCTTTAATACTAATTTTAATTCTTTCCATTTAGGATTACACGTTACTGTTATACACAAATCTGGTCTTACCCATTTTCTCATGAATGCCATTGCATCTTGATAATGTTGTTGCATATATCTCAATCCTTCTATGTATATTGACGGTAATATAAAAAGATTTCCAATCTTTTCTTTGTCTTCAAAATTTTTTGCAATATTTGATGCACTATTCCTTATTGCGTCCAATAAACCGTCATAGCATTCAATTCTCAATAGTATTCGATTGTTTCTCAAATAATTCAGTCTGTCATGTTCTAACATAATATATGAATGCAAAAAAAATTGTTGAGTTAATCTTCCCCCATACAATAGTGGACTGAAATTTTACATATTAGGTCGATAGGACAACCTGTATGAATAATACTGCAACATTGTTAGTTTCCCATTATTATTAAAACAGTTTTGTGAATAATTAGTATTTCATCCTAGATCGCCTTGGAAAAACCATTAGATCAACAAAATGAGATAATTTATTCAAATATGTTTCTTTTGCATAATTTTCGGGTAAATCTTTAGGGTAAGCACAAAGATCAAAATTTTCTGGTAATCCTGAGTCAGAAACAATTATTGCGCCACATTCTGCTATTAAAGATTTGTTGTATGCATGTTTTTTGTTGGCCATTCTTTCTTAAAAAAATCATTTTGTAGTTAGGTAGTTTCTCTACATTGGCAAGTTGATGTAAATGCTTGTAACTTTTGGCCATGGGATTTTTTTTCATAATAAAGGTCAAAGTTTTGATATGTTCTTTAATCAAATTATCATTCCTACTTGAAGCAAGTCTTTTTTCTACTCCTGATAAATCATCGTATATGTACAATGGACCATGTTTCGGTACTCGGTTTCTATCAAATTTTAGAGTGTTTGAAATAATATGACAAATTTGTTCGTGTATTTTTATGTTATACATAGATTTTCCCTTGTGTTCAATTTCATTGCTCATTAAAGATGCAAAACTAAAAAGATTATTGTAATATCTGATAAATATTCTAAAATGCTTATTATTTAAAAGAAAATGTCTCAATTTTTTGTCACATTTACTCAAAGGACTCAAACAGATTTTTCCATCGTTACAACAAGTGGACTTATTTCTTTCTTTTTTCCAAAACATTGTAGAACTAAATTGCATTCAAAATCCATTTCACGATAACAAAGAGGTTCTACAAAAAACTTATCATCATGTATCGTATTTATCTGAATTAGTTTTTTATTGTTATGTTTTTGATTACCTTAATGGGATTCATCAGACTTATATTTTTTTTTTTTTTTTTTTTTTTTTTTTTTTTTTTTTTTTTTTTTTTTTTTTTTTTTTTTTTTTTTTTTTTTTTTTTTTTTTTTTTTTTTTTTAATAATCGTAGATTTTTATACTTAACTGGAAATCACTTGAAGAATTTCTAAAGTATAAAGTGTTATTTGAAATATCTATCTCGACTAATATGAATATAGTAAACATTTCAACAAAACTTTGGATCTCAATTGCAGTTCTGAAATTTCCATTCTCAGACATAAAAATCGCGTAATTTTCAGGATTTTTCACACTTTTAAAATAAAAATTTCCATGAATAAAGTTTTCGTAAAAGTTCCAGTTATTAACAACATTTCTTACTGTCATCGATCTAACATTTATGTGATGATAATGATTGCTATACAAAAATATAGAAAAAATTTTAAACAATCCATTTCCATCTGTTGTTTTAATAGTTTTCTCTGAATTTGCTTTGAAAATTTAATCAGCAAAAGGTTTGGACTTTAAATAACGCAGGACCACAAAAAAAAAAAAGTCAGGGTACCTATAAGCGAATATACATACTATATGTATTTCGAGGTGCTGAATCCGATTCCGGTGTCCAAATTGCTC
>JAPYYV010014195.1:0-17091 GCA_030522625.1 Copidosoma aretas
CCGCTTCTTTTCGGCTCTCGTGATGAAAAATATAGTACCGACCTGGTACTAGGGACGTTTTCTTGCCTTCCTCGAAGTTGTTTGCCCGAGCGAAGCGAGACTACTTACAGTGTCGTGGTTACCATATTGAATAGAACACTTTTTTTTCTGCACATGAGTGGCGAACGCTGTTTTTTCTACCGAGGATGTACCAGGGTTGCAAAAGTGCCCGAGGTAGGAAATATCCTTATTCTTACCATGGTTGCAAAGTCTTGGCGCCCTGCGGGCGCTCTTTGTGGCCTCGGGATGCGCTTTGGGCCCTTGAATCACTTTCCGGTTCTAGGGCGCAAAGTGATTAGTGGGCCCAAAGTGTGCCCACGGGCGCAAAGTTCGACTTTGCACCCTCGGAAAGAAAAATGTCGCTCGCACCTCGGGCACAAACATACAAAGACTCCGTCCTTCAGGCGTGATTTTTTTGCTTTGTGCCCATGGTACGAAATGTACTATAATTTTTTCATCATCCAAATCACTCAACTCGTACACATAGTAGTTTTCGTCACAAATATGCATCTCTCCAGGGCGATCCCTGGGCCCGAGGGCGCTTGCGAAGCAACGCTCGAGGGACCGTTGGGACCGTCTTGGTCGGATGCACATGAGTGGCGAACGCTGTTTTTCCTACCGAGGGTGTACCAGGATTGCAAAAGTGCCCGAGGTAGGAAAAATATATTTTTTGCCTTCTAACCTCAAAATAGCACCTTCGCCGCTTCATTTTAGGTTCTCAGGCAAAAAAATGGTATACGTGACTCGTTCTAAAAGGCTTCTTTCCGAACCTCGTAACGGCCCTCGCCTTCGGCTCGTGCCGTAAACCTCTCGGTTAGTAAATACAAGCCTTTGCGAACTCGTCCGTAATCTACTAATTGTCTTAATCCAAGTTTTTACAGTGCCTTTCTAAAACACGTTTTTTTTACGACTTATACGTACGTAGTCTCCCACTTTATATTTATTTTTACTCCTACATTGTATTAAACAAGACTGTCTCGATTTAGCTAATTTTTTTCTCGCTATTTCTGCGTTATTTACGGTTACACTGCTAGGAGGTAGTTTAGTTGTAGAGTGGGGAGTATTGTTGTAACCATTTACTAAATCTTGCAGTACATCGATGTAGCGGTGTGTTTATTCTTATAAGTAAAATATCTGTACATGCGTTCTTTAAAAGTTTGAATGACGCGCTCTACTACAGCAGTTTTAACATCAGGATTTTGAGCAACTCAAAATTTATTACCATTATCTTTCAAAAATCGTTCAAAGTCGTTCCCGAAAAACTCAGTTCCACGGTCCATTTATAACATAGAGGGAATGCGAGAATGATTATTTTTAACAATTTTTAAAAAACCCGCAGTTACACTGCGACAAGTTTTATCTTTCAGTTGTTCTTCCCATACACATTTACTCAGTACATCTATTACGATTAAAGTAAAAGTCACCCTATCGTTGCAGTTTCTTAATAACGTCAATTGATCAAGATCACCCTCCCACAACTCTACTCTCGCGTTAACATCGTAAAATAACCGTGAAAACTTTTGCCGAATGGTTTTGTGTAAAGTTTAACTGTCGTGTTTTTGCAACCACTCGCAAATTTTATCTGATGATATTTTATTTTTATTTGCTCTTATTAAATTACCTGCACCAGAAAATGCTGCTTCACTGCGTGGGTCAAAATATTGTTTTTCTAACACACATTACTTTTTATATCGTATCCAGCTTCTGCCGGTACTCAAAGTTGGTGTACAGGACTTCATTATACCATCCTTTTCATCAAGTTTATTACGTATAACAGTTTTTGCATGGGTGATAAAAAATTTTCGTTCTTAAATGTGTCATCTTCGTCTACCCGTGTCGAAGTTAAATCTTTCACGCTGCATAGCGGTATTAGCGGTAATTGTGTAAATAATGTATTTCTTGGCCAACTTCTGAAAATAATTGTATTAAGTTTTGTGGACAACAAAGTAGTTAACGGGGATCGAAAATTAAATCCTTTTAACTTTTCAAGTTATTTTATACATTTTTTGTCGTTATACGTCGACGGCGTACAAGTACCGAGTAAGCCGCTACAACTGTCTTTCACAGAAGCATCACACACATTTGTAGAAGCATATCATACTTTATTTTTCGGGACCGGCATCTACTACATGAACGAAGGAAATAACAATTACAGAAAATATTATCCTCAGGGATATTATATTGTCTGTTTGCATTCGATCTAACGCCTGACCTCTCGTCACATTTTGCAGGCCATTGAGATTTAGTAAAGAACGAGACGGTGCGAATCGAAAGGCTCTTCGGGACGGCGCTCTCGACGACTATAAATTGTGTTTTGTACGCGGAATACAATATTTTGGTAATATATTTAAATCGTCGAGTAGAAGTACATTTTAACTCATAAATGGATTCGCTTCAGTTACACAGAGCTCCCGGGAATATCGCCACCGCAACAATGGGGATTTTTCCAGCGGACCAGTTACCTTTCATTTGGGCGCGACCCTGCACCCTTGTAGTTAATACAGACGAAAGTTTTAAGCCAGGTGAGCATTGGATAGCTATATATGTTGACACCGAGGGTCACGGAGTGTACTTTACCAGATATGGATTACCACCCTCAATCTTTCATCATATCGATCGACTCAGAAGACACTGTAATACTTATCTATGGAATGTGCAACAACTACAGGATATAAATACAAGAGTGTGCGGCAATTAATGTATTGACTTTTTAATTTTTATGCGTAACAATTATTCTTTGGATATGTTTTGTTCCTTTCTTTCATCAGATACTATTAATAATCATAGAATAGCTGTAACATTTTTTAACCGATCCACTAGAAGTAAGAAGTTTAAAAATAAGCGTATTATAAATAATTTATGTATTTAAACTAGTAAATCCAAACATAACATTTGATATTTCTTGCACATGTATTATTATATTATTATAAAATTATCGTAGTAATAATACGATTAGATTTGAATTTATAATAAAATTAGTGTAATATAGTATTAAGTTATTATAATTTGTACTTGCGACAACTTTACCGTTTAGTATTGTTAGTGTTTTCACATGTGTGTCTTTAATTCATTAATAAATATAATATATATATGTATATATGTATATATTTGTTTTTTTAATTTTTTTTTTAAATTTTTTCTACCCGTACAGTAACTTTAGTACATTTTTATGGGCACCCTCTACCACCTTGGTGTGGAGGGTGTTGATTCTAACCCTATCTGTAACCTCTTATCCCAATCCTCATCACAATCCATAACCACTTGCCCCATCATCCCCAACTATACCCTCTTCTTCCACCCATGTACTCCACCGTACCCTTAGTAGTCCCGCACCTACCCAGAGCGCCCACGAAGCCCACCCCCGGATCGCCCTGAGATGCAGAACTAGCCTCGAGACTCGGGAACAAATCGCAGCCGGAAAACAGCTCTAAAAAAATTTCCGAATTGACCCGACCGAGATTCGAACCTGCACCCTACTTGAACAGCCGTGCCGCAACTGACCAAGACTCGCGCGTTAGCCAACTGATACACGCTATTAATGTATTAAATACACTTTCGACTTATTATTTACTCTCTCTGAAATCCACTCCTTCAAAAGTGAGAACAGAACAAATTAAAAAGATGTTCAAAAATTAGAAATTTCTAAGCACAGAAAATTTGAAAAATAGTAATATTGAAAATTAAACAGAAAAATTGTGAAAATTTGACGATTGAAGAAGTTCAAAAAGCTTAAAAATATTTAAATTAAATTGCAAATTTCAAAAACGTGGTCAGAGACCGCGTGCAGTCGGTAACGGCCGTCGGTAATCTCGTTTGAAAAGCTTAAAGTCAGTAACAGCCGTCGGTAATTTCGCACCCGAATTTCTGGCCCTCCGCACTCTCCCCCGTACAGCGGTCGAAATTTCCCTACCGCGGACCTGTGCCAGACGGGTTACATATACATATGCACCTGTCTGGAAAAAACGTCCCATAACTACTTACATTCAAAACACTGGAAATTTAGGTCATGTTTCTACATCAACCGACATTTTCTTATTTGTTCTTAGCGATGCATTTTTCTTTCCCTATGAAAAACCTATAAAAATTGTTATTTTTCGTCAATTTTGCTTCTTTTTTAAGATATGATGAATTTTTCAATATATGGCGGTTATGCGTGCGTATAAAAATAAAAAATTATTTCTGCTTTTGATAATTATTTTCTAAACATGATAAAATTTTTCCCAAATTTTTACTCCTTTATTCCATCAACATACATCCAAAATACATAAATGGCCCGAACAGGTAGACACGTATACGTAGACATGTATACATATAGACTGTTTAAGCTGTTAGTAGAGAAAAACAGGGTGATGATGCAAGTGCTAGACGATATCAGACAAAACTCCATCAACGCTGTGCGTATTGCCCATAGCTATAGTCGATACGATCAAGTCATATTTTGTGCACGTAAGTCATGAAAACTATATTGATAGTTCGCAGATAGTCAGATAGTTGGTCGCATAGACGCTCTGTGTGTGAAAACATTGCAATATTTTTCTTTATCAAGACGAAAACGTTTCGAAATTTGTACTTACTATTGGCGGACGGAAAATTCAAACATTCGATATCATTAAAAAATAAAAAGCAAAATATATGTTTAAAAATGTTTAGAAAGGTGGATAATTTTTGATGAAAACTGTTATTCTTACTTTTTGCAACGAGTAAACATATTTTTTACAAGATACAAGAACTCGTACGAAATGTACTATTGTGTGTGCGTGTGTGTATGTATTGTATATTATAATATTATAGCAGTGTAGACTGTAGACGTTTAGTGTGTAACTGTGTAGTGTAATGTATACTCATCCACGGGAGTACATGGGTACTGCATTTACATGTGTATGTATCCCTATATATACCTTAACTAGGATGCCTAGCTAGCACCGAGATAACCACCCGTTACACCGTGCCATCGATCGCCATATATTACCCTAGCTAGGACCAACTTAGTCTAGCTAGGCTGCCTAGCTAGCACCAAGCTACAGCCAAGTTAGAGTTTCCGATTGGGCACCGGCCTATGTTGGTCGGACTCTAACGTAGCATTGGCGTGGTTGAAAAGACATCATTCGCGATGGAATAGTTAGTAACAGAGTTAGCGAGGTGAAAATGTTACTTTCGACTACACGCTGGCGTCACGTTCGCTCCGAACACAATCCAGATGACTGTGCTACGAGCGGCCTATCGCCTAAAGCTCTTGTATCTTATAAGCTTTTGTAGACGGGGCCAATTCGGATTTTATAGCAAAAGTTAACTTGACCGTCAGACATCAGTCAAAGCAAGCATCCAGAAACTGAGATAACTGCATTGGTCTGTCAAGAAGAAGAGATTCACATTAGAAAGGAGGCCGAAGCACTGGCGGGACCCTTGGTATTTCATGAGAATTCTAGTTATTTTAAAATACTGTGCGTATTAGCTTACTGTGCTCGGTGGTGCCTCCGAGCCAATCAAATGCAAACCGAACACCAACTCGGGATGCTTGCCATCGAAGAGTTACGTTCATCTCGTCTGTTTCTGTTTCGATACATTTAGTTGTACGTTGCACCATTTTTCCACTGAATATCAACTACTACTCGAGAAAAGAGAGCTTCCAGCTCAGAACAAGCTACTCAAGCTTACTTCGTTCATATGCGATAAGGAATTGATTCGCGTGATAGGCCGGTTGCAACAATCTTCACTGTCATACGACGAAAAGTACCTAATTGTGCTTTAAAGTTTCAGCGTTATGGTCAAGCGGCTGGTTGATGAAACTCATACACTCACTCTACACAGCAGCATTCAGCTCATGCTTGCGGCTCTTAGACAGTTTGTCTGGATTGTTGGCGGCCCATGACTTATTGCAAGAGTCTATCACAAGTATATCACATGCACGAAATATGGGCTCGCTGCCAGCAGTCAGGCTGACACTAGCGCGACCATTTGCCCAAACTAGCCTGGTCTACGCTGGTCCAGTACCCGTCCTGTTTTCCAAGGGCTAAGGGGCTAAAACAACAAAAGAGTATGTAATGATATTCATTTGTATGGTAACTCGTGCTATTCATATTGAAATTGTGTCAGATTTGACTGCTGATGCGTTTCTTGTAGCTTATTCTCGTTTTTGAGCACGCCGAAGCGTCAGTTCCATTTTATACTCGGATAATGCTACAACCTTCAAAGCGGCCGCGGCAGCCAAAGAACTCCAAAAATTTTTCAGCAAGTCTCCAGATTTCTCCAAGACTGCTGCCAAGAGCCTGGCTTACAAAGGTTCGCAGTGGTCCTTTATTCCACCAAGAGCCCCTCACTTTGTCGGACTATGGGAGGCAGCAGTTAAAAGTTTTAAATATCATTTTCGTATCATTGGGAATTCAATTTTCACTTTTTAAGAGCTTTCAACTTTAGCAGCTAAAATTGAGGCCTGCTTGAA
This sequence comes from Copidosoma aretas, assembly GCA_030522625.1. Taxonomy (NCBI): domain Eukaryota; kingdom Metazoa; phylum Arthropoda; class Insecta; order Hymenoptera; family Encyrtidae; genus Copidosoma; species Copidosoma aretas. Next base: position 6,479 of record JAPYYV010014195.1, read on the forward strand.
TTTAAGACCGTTGTGTCCTCATAGTTCTGCAAACCATGATGATTTTGTGCTGATGCCAGCTTATTGTTTAGTGAACTCTTCGCTCGTACATCCAGAGCCCTACGATGAGCAACGATCGAGTGTACACCTGACTAGCTGTTGGAGGCAACTCACTGAGTTGCGCAATTCTTTATGGGTCCGATGGAGGAAGTAGGTGCTCCATCAGTACCAGCGATGAAATAAGTGTCTGAAACTCCAACCAAACCTACTGCTCAACGACATGGGCCTACTAAACGACGAGATTACGCCTCCAACGAGATGGCTACTAAATCGCGTAATCGATCGTCACCCAGGCTCCAACGGTTTGGTGCACGTAATCATAGTTAAAACCGCTGATCAAATTTTAAGCGACCGTAACTTAAACTTATTAAACTATCAACATAGCCTGAATTAGAACAGTTCGATCAAAATCCCACTCAAAGTTAATTGGGTTCTTTTCGATTCTCTTGCGGCAGGTGGTTCCACTTCATGTTAGTTTCTAAGTTATATTTAAGTCCTTTTATTTATTTTTTCAGTTATATTATTTTTTTGAAAATAAATTGGTTTCCTTAATCTGTATTAACAAAGCGTTGAATATAAAGAGCAGTACGTTACTTGTACACCGTCAAATTCAAGTCACTTGCTTTACTACGCGGGCGATATGTCCAATGCAAACCCTGAATTTTCATGTAATCATTCGATGTTGCGAGATGACTCAGTTCGTCGTATATAACTTTCCATGAAGCTGTCAGGTGAGAGAGCTCATGCATGCAACACAAGAAGCAAGACCTTTTGTCCTCTCTAATTTTCCAAATTTACCTAAGTTGTGTTTTGAACAAATTATTGCTGTTTGTCCTGCAAGAAACTTGAATAAATAATGATCGACCCACATTAGCAGCCCCACTTGCAGTTACACAAGCTTTCATAACACAATTCTATTATGCATACTACCTTGCGATAATCACAATAAATAAGCGAACTTATTTGGGAACCTTAGCGTTTCTGCAGGCTTGAATCCTACAACATCTTTTAGTCTCTCGTTTTGCAACGAGGTCCGTCAAAGATTTCAGAGAACTAATACAACCGCAGTCAAGAGCTCCAGTAGTACGATACAAAATTGTTTACTCATGTTGGGTTGTAAATGAATTCACTATTTTTAAGATTTCCATTGAGTTGGCTACATATCAGCAAAAAGTACTTGGCTAGTACTTGACACTATTATTTAACATTACTATGTATACGGGCAAGAAATACAAGTGTTTAAATGATTCTAACCCAATAGTATATATATGATCATATCTGCATTAGCAAGAGTATTGGCCGACATCTGGCATACAATCATGAATAGGAAATACTTTGCCGCAATCTGGCTGTGTTGGCAGTCATGTCAGTTAAGTCATCCGTAAGCGCACTTATTCTTTTATAGTGAAACTTCTATAGGCACGCTCTATACGGAGAGTTAGCCCGTGAAACAAGGGAGCGAGCGAGCGAGCAAACGCAGGTTTGTATAACTATAGCTATTAGCTCCATGCAAGTGCAGAGGAAGCGGCTGTAAACAAATAGGCTGGCGGTACTAGACAGAGAACGACAACGGCTAGTGGACAACAACAACATTGTCGTTCTCTCTCACCTTTGCACTGGCACGGAGCGAATATCATATGATATAGTATATACGTATGTGTGTGTTTGTGTGTGTGTGTGTGTGTGTGTGTGTGTGTACACATTTACATGGCTTGCAGTGCTTTTCCATCTCTCTCTCTCTCTCTCTTTCTCTCTCCAATACACACGATGGTGCACCGCATCAGCTCTACACGGAGGGAAATTTCGAGCCCACACACTTCGAAGCTTCCAAGCAGGAGGCTCTCGAGAATTCGTCGAAGGTAAAATGCCCCAAGTTTGATATCTGTAATCTCGAAATTTAATAACCTCTACTATGAGATAGTGCGAGGTGCTGTGTTTAGAAAATAGAAGCCCTGTATCCCATAGTTAGAGGTGTGTAAGTTCAAAACAACTCCGAGCGCAGACTGTATGTAGATCGAAGCGTCACTCTTCGATCTACATACAGTCTGCGCTCGAAGTTGTCTCGAACTCACACACCTCTAACTTTGGGATACAGGGCTTCTATTTTCGAAACACAGCACATCGCACTATCTCGAAGTAGAGGTGATTGAATTTCGAGATTACAGATATCAAACTTGGGGCATTTTACCTTCGACGAATTCTCGAGAGCCTCCTGCTCGGAAGCTTCGAAGTGTGAGGGCTCGAAATTTCTCTCCGTATAGGTCTATCTCTATTGGGATGGTGACTGACGACTTTTGACCGATGAGAGGGTGCCAGGGAGGCAAGACTCCAGCCAATTAGAGCGCTCAAAATATCGATATCTATAGGCATACATCAATGTGAACCAGGGGCTTGCCTCCCTGGCACCATCTGAGCTGAGCTCGCTAGGTGAATGATGCCTTCTTCAAAACGTTAGGTGACCTCTTCGAACAAACGTATGGTAAAAATCGGTACCTTCCCTGTCTGGCCTTATATATATATATATATACGATTATCGATACAAATGTACAAATATTTTTTTATACTATAGTGCTATATGCCCGGCTCTTTTCTAAAGGCACTGCTCAGGGCACTCAGGATGAGAGGGGGTAGGGGGTGACTAACAACCATTCCACATTCGTCCAGGACGAGTCTTGTAGGGTAGGAAAAAACCTCTTGGGAAAAATCCATCCCAGAAAAGTTCGGTGTACTGCCCAAATTCGGTCCGGGTGTCTATGTCCAGGTGCAGGCATAGGCACCAGGACTGAACTCCTGCATGCCTCCCACTTCCCACATCCCCGAAGAAAAACAGCGGAAGCAAACTTGGAGGCAAACGGCAAGACTTAAACGGTCACCCATCCAAGTACAAACCGAGCTAAATGCTGCTTGATTTTGGTGATCGACTAAACCTAAAACTCTACCGCTGCACCACCGTGCTAGTTAATCCACGATTATTGATATATATATATATATACTAGTAGGGCTTTTCCCCCCTTGCGCTTCGCACGCCGACCCCAAGAAATGTGACTGTCTTAATTAAGTACTATTTTTCATGTCATTTTTTTTATGTATAAAACACCATTACATGCACACTAATCGGTTATTGTTATAGTAACTATGTTAAATTGAAAAATATGTTGAATAATATATATATGTATAATAAACCTATGATAGCAAAGTTTGTTGCTTTATTAGTTTCTAAAAATGAAAAATTTAATGGTTTCGATTTACGTATTTATCCGAAAAATCTTTCTGAAAATGCACCACTCATACTTATTTAAACAAACTACCCAAATACGTCGATCCCATGATCCCACTATTTCCCTTAGGTGATTTTGGTCGGAGTACAAATGTTTAGAAAAATTTTATAAAAATATGAAATGAATTTATTGTTACAATACCATATGTACAGATTGTTTTATATCCGCAAAATGTAATGTTCAATCCCTTAATCATATCAGTCATATTTATTAGAATGAGGTGAGGATCGCAAAGGAGCACGCAAGTTTAGTTTTAAGAGTTTATTGAAATACACATCACACGTCAGCTTCGGTCGGGGGCCGAACAAAATCTGCCGCAGCGCGGCAAGCAGCAGCAGCAGCAGCACGAGCTGTGCTGTGCAATACATGTCTACAGAGAAAAAAGTGATGGGTCACGTGATGAAGCCTCTTCATTCGTTTTGTGATCGGCTGAGACTGGTCAAGCGCGGGTAAATTTGAAATCGAGATTATGAAAAATTGAATAAAAAGTAATATCAATGAAAAAAAAAATTAAAACTTCATGTTCATATGATTTAACGGCGGGGGTTGGCGCGCGAAGCGTGCAGGGGGCGGAGCCCCCTAGTATGTATAAAATGTACATGACGCTACATATCAATCACTCCCTCCCGTGATACTTTTAATGAATAGATACAAAATAATATTACATATGAAATATAAAATAACTCTTCTTAAAAGTAATAACGTGAATAACAAAAGGTCAAAGTGACAACAAAAAAATGACGAAGAGAGAGAAAAAAATAAAATAATTATTCAATGCATCTGTCCAGCATGGGTGGATGGCGTGATTAATTTTTCCCCCCTAAAACATACATAAAAGAAATTGTAAATAAATTATATACATAAGTACACATAAACTAATATAGTAGTTTCACGTCATTCATTATACATATCAGTTAATTTTTGTTTAATGTTCATCAGTACTCGTCGTTTAGAAGTTTTTCAGTTAACCTTGCATGAAGTTCAAACGATAAGGATTTTGTGAAGATATCAGCTATCTGTTTTCCCGAAGGTACCCAGATTATTTTGACGAGTTTTCTAGTCACGCATTCTTTAACGAAGTGCTGTTTTACATCAGTAATATGTCTAAGTTTGTTACCTCCTTCAGTTTTAGTACTGGCCTTAGCTGCTTTATTTTCACAGTAGAGAGTGACAGGACAGAAAGACTTATTTAGAATAATTTTCAGAGAATTATTCAAGGCCATTATCGCTATATATTCTGCTTGGCAGGTCGATAAGGAAGCATATGACTGTTTATGAGACCTCCTAGCTACAGTCCCTTGTAAATATCTGAACACACGTTTCACCATAGTCCAATCCTCTTCGGCAGGATTGACTTAGTGTCGGCTTAGAATATTGACTGCAAAGGCAATTTCAGGGCGAACTGTATTAGCCAAATACAGTAAGCTGCCAACAGCTTCTCTAAATGGAGCCTTTTGTTTGGTTCTTGTGTCGTCCAAGGTTTTCGCATCATTCTCTTGTTCGCGCATCGTCCTCAAGTGGTTCAAGACTTGGTTGGTCACCATAGGAGTTTTTTGTGGTTTCAATAGGGTTCTTGCGTAAATTTTTTTTTTTTAAATCAATTGGCTACATCAGGTAGGATATCAAAAAATATTTGACACGTATTTTTTCTTTTTTTATATAAATGAAAACTGATAAAGATATACCGTATGAAAGTGTCACGTGACGTCATACCTGTAGTCGATTATGCATTGGATTGTATACAGGTATGACGTCATACAGCCCCCTCTCCTTAACTTTGATACGCTCTATCTTTAGAAATTTTCGTTTATATGAAAAAAGAAAAAATAGGTTTCCAATATTTTTTGATAACCTACCTGACGGACCAAATGGAATTTTTCATGCAAGGACCCTATTCATTGAATTAAAACGGTTTATTATTTTATTCGTATATTGTTCTTGTGATAGTTTAATTGTTTGTTTCTCTCTGTTTCTTCTTTGCTAATGCCGAGCAAATTTTTTACTTCTCCCAAATCAGTCATATCGAATTCTCTGTGTAAACTTATCTTAAACTCATCTAGTTTAATCACATCATTGCTGGCAATCAGCATGTCATCCACAGACAGGATTAAAATCATGAATTTTTCTCTTCGCTTCTATGTGAATAGACATGGTTCGCTCGAATGGGCTTCTAAGCCGATTTTGATAGCTGTTTCTGTAAATCTTTCATACCAGCATTTGAGACTGATCTTAAGTCCGTACAGCGCCTTTTTAAGTTTACAGCCTTTTTCTTTTCTCTTATCTGTCGAGTGTCGTATTCCTTCTGGAATTTCCATGTATATTTCCTCTTTGATAGTACCGTTGAGGAGGGCGGTTTTCACGTCTAACTGTCGCATTTAAAGGTTAAATTTGTTAACTATGGCCAATATGCATCTGATTAATGCTAGTCGAGAAACGGGGGCGTATGTTTCTTATAGATCATATTGGTTCTTATCCTTGAGGCCTCGGATGACTAGCCTGGCTTCATATTTGATACTGTTATTTGGATCAATTTTTCGCTTAAAGACCCATCGTGAATCAATTATATTTGGTTTTGGTCCACTTTTAATTTTCACTGGACGATCTACAATTTCCCATACTTGATTTTTCTTTATAGAACGCAATTCGTCATCTATGGCATTGAGTCATTCACGTCTGTTTTCCAAGTTCATGATATCTTTGTAAGTTACTGGGTCTTTGTTTATTTCAGCCAGTAAAACATGGCTTTTCACATCTTCCAATTTTTTAAATTCATTGTTTAAATTAATCTCGTTATCAATATTGCGATTATCAAATGTCACATCTGTATATTTAAACGCATCTTGAAAACTGATATCATTCATACATACCAGAGTATAGTTAGATGCAATTTTTAGAATTTTCTTTGGGCGACCGCGTTTTCTTCTGGGTTTCTCTCCCTCCGTTCCTGAGATTTGATTTACAGTTTCTTCACAAGGGTTGAAAGTGATAAATTAATTTTCCATGTTCACATCATTTATCTCATAATCCCAATCTTTGATTTTATTCTTACCATACACATCGCCATAAACCAATTTTTCATTAAATCGCACGTCTCGACTTTGATAAAATTTTCCTTCGCCTGGCTGAAGGAGAATAAAACCAGAGTTTGTATAACCAATTAGAATAGCGCGTCGTCCAATCGGAGAGAATTTAGGGCCTGTATTTCTCTGTATCTTAACATAGGTCAGACATCCAAAGCGTTTGATCTAATTTATGTCAAAAGATTTAGTAGGAGAAAATTTATGTAGTGATATTTCCATATCATTTGATTTATGTGGGGTGCGGTTGTACGCGTAGACTGCCGCCTGCAGAGCTGGAGTTTGGTTTGGCCGTACTTGTTAAGCACTTCTACAGTGTGACCATCAGTGAATTCTGTGCCCTGGTCTGAACGCAGGTAATATAATTTCGCATCCCTACCAAGTAGATTTCTAGCGCTTCTAATAAACCGTTCCAGACAGTGGCTTGTCTCGCTTTTAGTTCGCATCGGGTATGCCATGGCCAGACGCGAATAATCATCTATAAAGACAACTATAAACTTATAACATTTCGGGCGAGACGAGGGATTTATAGGTCTCATGACGTCTGAATATACGATCTGTAGAGGCTCAGTGGCACGTGATCGCACGGTAAGAAAAGGAAGTTTGTTGAATTTTGAGAGCATGCAGATTTCGCAGTCCAATATTTCATCATTAAATATCGCGTCTTGTAAAGATTTATTTTCATGGTTTTTTTTTTGTATTTTCCTTAAATATGCAACTGAAGCATGACCGAACCTAACATGCCACAGCATAGCATAATTATTTCGTTTGAGCACTTCATAATTTTTATCCAATGAGATATCAGGTTTCAAATTAATCACGTCGGGCGTATCATTGATACTAATAATTTTTCCATCAGTGAGAGTAGAGTCAAAGTCAGATATTTCGTCTATTTTCGAATTATTTGAATTGATTTGTTTTTCTAATATTTCGCTAATATCGTTTGAACTTCGTGTCGGTTCCTCTATTTTATTTACAGTATTTTTATTTTTTTTTATATTTATCTTCTGATCGATGTGTGCTGTTGCTCTTCACGTCATGTGTTTGTGTTTGATGTCACTTACTAAGTATGAAAAATGCTTAATGTTTTCTTGCTCTCCAGCATTCAAAACATTTTTTATGGGCGGGTCAATTTTCCAATAGGGTTTCTCATTAATACCGGTCAAAAGGATCATATTTGAGTCAGGATCAAATATGTCAATCTTTTTATTATCTAAGTAGATTTTTATGCCCGCATCAACAAATTTTCTAAGTGAGATTAAATTTTCGGCAAGAGAGTCAGCACAAATCACATCGTTTAATTCAACAGGGATATTATGATTCAGTCCAACTACAGAGCTTACTCCCTCCGTTGTCTAGTCCGCTGGCGAGTCGTTATTTGCACATCTGATAGTACACGCATCAGTCTCATTGAATGTACGGAATATTAGTTTGGAATTATTAGTTCGTAATATGCTCAGTAGCACAAAAATCAGCAATAAAAGAAACCAAGTTTTTTTTAGCGTTGGTAAATTGATGGCGCAACATGGGCGCGCTTGAAAACGTGGTAGCTACAACGGGAAAAATTAGTCTTTCCACACCTTTGTTTGGTTTTTTGTTGCTCTGGTTGTTAATGATTTTATTACTATTGTTATTCTTGTTGGCCTGATTTTGATTATTGTTCGCATCTGACTTACTCTTCTTATTAGCTGGTTGAGTTTTCTCATCAATATTTTTACTTGCATCAGGGTACTTTCTCTTTCTTTGATTAAAATTTTTATTGGTATTTCTAAAATTACTTGAACTTTGCTTACCGGAGGAACGTCTGTCCCAGCCTGAGGTATTTGAACCTCTGCGTCCTTGCCCTTTGTCGCGTCTATAGAATGGACAGTTTGCGGAGGTATGATCACGCACAAACTGGCCGAACCTGTAGCACAACTTTACGTCTTGTCCACGTCTAGGGCATCTGGCACCATGGTGGCCATAGGCAAGGCATTCAAAGCCCCTGTCGGTGCAAACTTTCTCCTGGCTGCCATGGGCCTGGAGGGCTCCAGGGTGCGGAGTTTGTTGGGCGGCGCTCTGGCGAGTTTCTGTCTTACCAACAAAAGATTCAAGCTCGTCATAAGTAATTTTTTTTTTCTCTTTAATGGCTAAAAACTCGAAGGTATTCACTTCTGGTACCGAAATGACAACAGCATCAACAAAAGCGTCATACTTTTCTTGATCTGTCAGTGACGCAGTGCCACTCAAACTTTCATATGATCTAATTATTTCTTCAAATCTATCAAGAAAACGAATAATTGATTCTTTCCGAGAATCATAGTGCATACTATATAATTTCTTTCTAATAGAATTTGAGGAGATGTTCGATTCGCATCGTTTTATTTCTTTAATTTTATCCTCTATTCAATTTATCAAAATATCTCTCAATTCAAATTTGTGATCTGAAATTGTGTCAGCATCGTAAAAGATATTTAATCCAGCATTGGGATCAATTATACGAAGTAGATATTTAGATCGTAATTCCGAAGTAAGTAGATCAGGAAATAATTCAAACTTGGTTTTCGGAGTCAATTTATAGTCGTATTTGAAGTGATGAATTGTTGTCATTGAGACCCGGTAAAACAGTAAAATTAAATGGTGGTTTATTTACCGGAATAGTTGTGCCACTGGCCACTTGGGTAGACGTATCTTGTGTAGCGCATCTAGTTTTTGCTGGGTCGGGTTGCCTGAGACAGCCGAATTTGGCAATAGCCAGCAGAGCATCTTCGAGCTCCCAGAGTCTTAGTTGCTGCGCCTCAGTTAGTCTCCGGCTCCTGAATTGCTCTTCAACCTTTCCCAGGCGCTCGTCAGTCCGGGCAAGCGACGCGGTCACTTCCTTCTGGCCTCGCATCAACGCATCCAATTTCTTAGAAATTTTATCTAGTGATGAATTTTTCTCAGATGAGGGTCCTATAGCAGGATTTTTTGTTTGATTTATTACTTTATATTTAGAAGTAAATCTATTAGAATTTTGTAGATTCAAAAACGCAAGAGAATCTTACGATAATTTTTCTAAACGCATTTTAAGCGGGGTTTTTTGTTGTTTGCGTCAGATTTGTTAAAGAGGCCCTTTGTGGGAGTCTCGTCTTTTTCATCTTCAGAAGAGAATTTAACTTTTGAGTACTCATCTAAGCTGGTATTATTTACTGAATCAATGATTGCACCATTACTAGAGAGCCGCCATCGAGTTTAATTTTCGCATCAATAGCATTCCGATCCTTTTTTAAGAAAAACTTTTCATCTGAAAAGTGCAGGAAGATTTTTAATGTGTTTAATTCTATTCCGACCGACATGACTGAACACAAGTCGGGGCCATCAAAAATAAAAGTAATGCCAAGAGAAAATAGTTCTTAGTGTTGATTAGACACAAGAACGCACCTAATCGACAGACTACACCCTTTTCCGTTGCCGTGATCAACTCGTTCTTATCGCGAGTGATCACTAACTGTTAGGTGACATGCCGAGAGGCACTTGTCTCAATCAACTTGTACAGTGACATCATCGCGTCCAAAAGAAATTAAATATTCAATATGTTTTACACATTAAAAGCAGGAGAAGAATTATTTAATTCTATCTATGAGAATCGTTAAAAATACAACATAGTGTTGAGGAGTAACTCTTATTTCCTTTGCATCATACTCGTCATACATACAGGTACTCAAGAAGACACACGAGCAGCACCGGCAATCAGACGGCACTATGCTGTACATGTGCACGACGACACACGCATACAGCCGAATACAAGCCGACACATATGTCCAGGACCAGTAGTTGGACATCCATGTAAAGTGAATAGTCCAAGTATTGGGTATAGGAAAAATCTAATGGAACCTATAAATTGGACAGCAGTTTTTCATGTTTTGAGCTGAGAAATATAAATATTTTGTAAAGATATATTAACATTATTTTTATTGAAAAATAGTTGCTTGAACGTAATACTTTCATCGATAAATAATAAATTTCAGTATTTTTCAAGTGTCCAAATACTGGGTACGTAAGGAATCCAATGGAACCTATATCTTGACAGCAGTTTAGCATGCCTCGAGCCGATACATATTTTTTGTTCAATGATTAAACAAGTTTTTATCATAATTTTTGATATGCTGAATTCTTAGGTATCTAAAGATTTCAAATAAATTTTGTTTTCACTTTTTGTTCAAGTTATATTTCTAAAATATAGCTTGTCCAACTACTGGTT
>JAPYYV010014196.1:0-12034 GCA_030522625.1 Copidosoma aretas
AATATTCTAGGTATGTCTATCTGCATTAGAAAAAAAAATTTGCAGTTACTCATTGTCGTAATAAAAAAATTTCACATGGGGATGATTCGACCCTACAATCTTTGTGTGTGGAGGCAAAAGTTGTACCACTAAGCTAGAGCAAGCTTTAGAGTTATATGATAAAATGTTCCTCATACTTATCGGCCTATACTTATGATTATTGATTTTATTTTTAGTAAATTCAGTTACTTGTATTGATTATTCGAGTTTCATGATTATAAGAACCATATGAGTGTCGTTTTACTTTTGATTTTGTGAATCTATTTCAGAAATCCAGATTCTATAAACTACATGTTATATGCAAAAGAACGAAATATAATCGAGGTTTTAAAATATACGTTTAACAATAAATAAATCAAATCCACGCTGGTAAAACAGTTTTCATTCACTCTGAATCAGTTGCAATGAAGAATCGAGAGACAAACAGTTGGAGCAGTTGTACCTTATATGGACGTAAATTTTTCTACTTTTGTCGAATCCTCTCTGGCCAAGTGGGTACGACGCTTGACTCCGAACTTTTTCGGAGCAGGTTCAAATCCCGATGTCCGCAATACTTTTTTTTTTAATAATTATATAGTGTTTATTCTTAATGTTATTATAAATGTTTTATTGATGCCAAAATGTATAATGCTAGAACACGTGTTTAATACGTAATTTTAGCCAGTTGAACACGATCCAAACACGTCTTTTTTGACACCCAGGTGGACATTTTCAACGTGGCAAACACGTGGCATACACGAGTAGTCACCTTTTTGAACTTGTGTTCTGGTGTCAAAAAACACGCGTTTACCACGTAGCAAACACGAGTAATGTTTATTGGGATAGAGGACGATCAAAATGTAAGGATATGAGGTAAGTCAGTACGGTAGAGCATATGCACGCCCTTAAACTATGGAACATGGAAACTTTACGTTAAAACTACAACAGGTTATAAAATAATTGTGGTTTTGGTTTGGTGATTCCATGCACGGAGAGATGCAAGCACAAGTTATGACGGTGCAGCGCTTGGCGCTGCATATAAAAATCATTGCTATTGGGAAATACTCTCTGGTATGAGAAGAACGAAATGATCTTTCGGTGACACGATCAGCTGATCCGTTAGGAAAAGTACGGGAGTGAATTGTTATTGCCAAATACTGTTAACTTAGTTGATATTGCAAGTTAAAATGTGAAAGGAGATTAAGTGTAAGTCTAGAGCTAACAAATTATCAAAGAGTTGTGCCTCGCTAGGGTGTTTCGTAATTGTCAAGTGCATTTTTTAGATGATCAGTTTGGTCCCTTTATGCTTTAAGTATACCTATGTATAGGTAATTTATGTAATATACCAAACACGCGTGACGGGAGGACCACGCAGCGTTGGTGGAAGTGGCGGGGAAACCTCTGTAAATAGTGTAAATAGATATTTTTTTTTATATATTTATCATCGCCCTAAGGCTCAGACATGGCGTTTTGACAACCATTGTTTTATTACGCAATACGGTATATAGCTCCGTTTTATTAATCAGCAGGTTTTTATCGGTAGGTAGGAACAGTAGGTTAGGTACAAGAACAATTGCCACAACGGGAAAAAACTTTTTCATTTTTGAAAAATCTTTGCCCAGAGTGGCAATTGAACTTGGCCATCAAGATCAGCAGGCAGACACTCTATCTACTGAGCCATCACGCGGCTGGTGTAAATAAATATATCAAATACATGGATAGACCCGACCGACCGGCCGACCGACCGACCGGCTGAAAAACACACTCACCCCTCACGAAACACCCTAGTGAGGTAGAACTCTTAGATAATTTGTCAGCTCTAGACCTACATAACTCTCCTTTTTACATTTAAACTCCCGATATCAACTCACTTAAAAATATTTCGCAAAAACAATTCTCTCCCGTACTTTATCCAACGAATTAACGAGTTTTTCCGCTGAACCTATATATATTCAGGTTCAGCAAAAGAAAAAATCTATGCACTGCACCGACTGCTGATTGCACGGAAAAACAACGTTCACCTTAGCTTGAAATTCCATGCGTATATCAATGTGTTTTCAGTGCGTCATAACCTGTGTTTACATCTCTCCATGCGGGCTTCATACATCTATACATAGGTTATACACATCCACATGTATATTAAACTAGGAACTCCCTCACTCTTCACTCTTGTCAGTGCGGTGTTGTGCTTAGCTTAATGCAAAGATAACCTACACGTATAGGTGCACTAAGTAGTTATCATACAGCTGCGCTTCTTTATCAGCTCTCGGCCTTCACCATCTTTTTGATTATTTGCAAACATATCTATTTACGAAGTAGTCATTTTCAATCATTTTTCGATATAGTGATAGTTCACGTGATGAAGCTCTTAATTTAAAAATTTTATTAGATTATCAGCTAAGCTGGTTTTACAAACGTTAAAATGAACATTACTTAAAGTTATGTCAAGCATTAGAGTATCATAAAGATATTTCGGGTGTTAAGATTATTAAAATCTAGGGGGGGGGGGGCGATCGCCCCTAACGCCCCCCCCCCCCTGAATCCGCGCCTGCCCCCTCCCAACCCCACACCTATCAATGTTCTTCCCTTTGTAAGGGTTTAAATTTGATATTGAACGTATGAAAAGATTGAATTGATCAAATCCGCGTATAAAGATAGAAAAACTTTTACATACCTTTTTAGTTGTCATTATAGTCATGATTTGCATCTTGAGAGACGTTATAAATGTTTTGGTGGATAAGAAGTCAGAGTTAGTTTGTAGAGAAAGTTCCTTATCTAATGGAATCATAATTTATTTATTTTATATTTCTTCTCATTTGTCCATTATGCCATCAAAATAATAGTCAACGATTACAATCACTGACTACAGGTGTATAATATTTTTATTTCATTGTACTTTCTGTATCAAATTATTTGAGAATTCCTTATTTTATTACAGGTACAGTTAATGGTGTATGAAAATGATAATTGTTCACCATCCAACCTGAAAACAGAACTTTCACCTCTTGATTGTAGGTTCTCAGACAGAAAGATAGTATTCGTAACTCGTTCGTAATAGCTTTTTTATTAACCTCGTTATGGCCCTCGCCTTCGGCTTATGGCATAAGATTATCGGTTCGTAAATAAAGCCTTTCCGTACTTGTTCGAAATGTACTATTATAGCACGGCGTGCCTTAGGTCTGCACTCAGGTCACACTTTTCCGAGACTTAGGTAACGTATTTTTACACGGTACGAAGAAAATTTAACTTTTTTACACCTAGTAGTAATTCTCAAAATGACGAGAAAAAATGCCAAATTGGCTTATAAATGAATAAATAACAAATTAGGGTGATGAAAAAGTATACTCAATAAACAATCAATTAAGCGATCCACAAATGTTAACATCGCTCTCGAAAATTGCTAAAATTTTGAGGTGATGCTCAACAGCAATGTTTGCGCTCTTTCGATTAGCGCAAATGGTTTTTTGCTACGCATTACCGTTTATCGAGTAATAGGAGTTTTTCGAAATAATTTTCAAAAAACGTCATTTTTACAATGAATTGCAAAACTCAGAATTTTTTAAATATTTATATCCCGTAATCAGCGTACTTGAAAACATGATACATCAAAAATTCAGTCAACGAGAAATTTCCGAATTTCGTACCTTCATTTGTTAGGCTACTAGGCTTTTTCTGATTGGCTGAGAATACTACACGTTTTGTTTTTGCCTCGTCTACAAATTCCGCAGACTCCATTCCACTTGCGTTCAAAATATGGATAATGTTTGACGATATTCATTATTTAGATGTATATGCAAAGGTTTGTGTGATGCTGGATGCATGGGGATTGCGATCTAGCAAGCTCAGCTCAGATAGCGCGGGTGCCAGGGACACAAGCCCCCGGTTTACATTGATGTATACTTGTACCCCATAAAAATTACTTTTTAACAAAAATAAAAGGTCAGGTAAGTTTAATATGTTCAATTAAACATTATTAAGAATTCTTATGGCCCTTATACAGTGTCAATTAATTGTATTTTTTCAAAATAATCGTCAGCCTTACAAAGTAGTGAGATCAAAAATTAAAAGGGGTCAAGTTTTGTTTTCTTTTTGTTCCCAAATATTGTTCGTATTACACTTGTAGTATTATACCATTATAAGTACCTGCACATTTACAAAATCAAACTGAGTAATTTTTACTTTTGTCTGGTACGGTAGGTAAATAAATCTCACATCAAATGCATGAATGTCATGTTAACCAATAATATTTAAAAAATTCTAGAGTAAGGTATTATTCAGTATAATAGTATATACACAAAAACCACGGTTCAAATATGGTACTATGTAAAGGTACAAATTACTCAGTTTGATTTTGTGAATATACAAGTATTTATAATGGTATAATACTACAAGTGTAATACGAACAATATTTGGGAACAATAAGAAAACAAAACTTGACTTATTTAATTTTTGCTGTCACTACTTTGTAAGGCTGACGATTATTTTGAAAAAATACAATTAATCGACACCGTATAAGGCCCATAAGAATTCTTAAGAGTGTTTCATTGAACATATCAAACTTACCTGACCTTTTATTTTTGTTAAAAGGTAATTTTTATGGGGATATCATGCATTTTTAAGAAACACTATTAAGATATGGCGTATTGGCCATTTTTTCAAGGTGATTTTTTTACGCAGCCTTCAAAAATTATTCGTGCTAAATTCTGTATGCGTGACCCTTGACATTTTTGTTTACATCAGAAAACCCATGAACAAAGTATTTTTGGTATATCTTGCTTTCCCTTCGAGATATGCCGAATTTTCATATTACTTAAGGTTATATTAACGCAAAGCCATAAAAATCGATTTCTCCTTATTAGTAATACTTTTAAAAATATGCAATAATTTTGTCTACAATTTTTAACCTTGATTCCATAAATATGCAGTCAAAAGAGTAGAAATTTAGGTTATGTCTCAGTACCAACTGAAATCCCTTAATTTGTGCATCTCGCTGATTTTATTCCCTTTAGAAAACCCATAGAATTGTTATGTTTGGTTACTTTTTCGTTCCGTTTAAGATATGCCGAAATTTCATATTTTTAAAGGTTATGTGAGAGCAAAGCATTGAAAAACAATTTTTTCTTGTTATTCATACTTTTCTAAATATACTATAATTTTTTTCAAAATTTTTCACCTTGAGTCCATAAAAATATAGTTAAAACAATATAAATTTAGGTTATGTTTCAGTATCGATCCAAAACCCCACTATTTGTGCGTCTCGATGGTTGTTTTTCCTTTAGAAAACCCACGAAAATTGTTGTTTTTGGTCTATTTTGCGTTCCGTTCAAGATATGACGAATTTTAATATTTTTTTAAGGTTATGTGTGCACTCAACATCTTAAAAAACAATACCTTCATATTTGTAATAGTTTCTTAAGCAATCTATAATTTTTTCGAAACTTCTAAACCTTTTTTTCATGAACATACAGCCGAAATGGTCAAAATTGAGGTTATTTATGTATCGGCAAACACCTCTCTATTCGTTCCCTGTACTTCACCCATAACCATTTTAAAACTTTTTTTATTCTTTTTTCAAGTTTTTTTTTTATAATATAGTATTTTTGAAACAAATTTTCAAGGTAGTGTTGTGATAAAACTCTTTCAAATTAAAGAATTTAGTAGTTCTTTAATTATTTACATTTTGGAAAATATAGAATTTCAACAAACAATATTTAAAAGTTTTGCATTTCAGCGGTCTGTCTTATACCGAGGCACACTTCCGCCACCTTATACCTGATACATATAACTGAATATTGCATTTGACTATGACTATTAGACATTTGAATTAGCCGCTTAGCACCAGGCATCTTCTTTATATACTTTACGTGCTGTAAACTCAATAAATACCTGTAGCCAACGTCACACTGATGGCAGTACAGATCGATTTCAAGAACACCCCTATCTCGACTATATAGGACTCGCAGCTAACTTAACGATAAGACCATTTCGTGAAGCCAGAAGGCTGAACTTGAAGAAATCTTTATTTGACCATTTTGAGATACATATCCCTTATTCGTGGTATGACAGCGGTTTTTTTACCAATGTTTTTTGGTGAAGCTGGAGAACAGGATAAGAGAGGCAAAATAAATCCGAAATATATAAGGCATACCGATAAAAAAAAATGATTTTTCGCTATTTGAAAATTCGAGTATGCGAATCTGAAGTAAACAGTAGCACGGTTGCCGAGGTTTAGTCTCTTTCTCAAACTTACCTCGTGGCGTTCCCACGCTACCGGATATATCGCTATTTGAAGATCTCTGATTGGCTCTTGCCTCCCTGGCACCTTATCATCGTTTAAAAGTCGTCAGCCACCATCCCCATATATTAATGAACGACTGTCACTGAAATGTCGCTGTCGTATATAGTGTAAGATTTAGAAAATAACAAGACTATGTATAAATTATTAACATGCCGGGGTTAAGGACGTTCGGTACAGTTAGCGGGGGGAAATGCTTGAGGGGCAAGGGGAAACAAGCGACGAGTGAAGATCTAACAACGCTGTGCAGATTTTTAGTAGATATACTTACCCATTACCCACAGTCATAAAATATTTTTATCATGCATAGACATATACACACACGAATAGATTCCTGTAGCGGAAAACGACTTTGAGGCTTGTGGCTATCTGGCCAGTGAAGCCGGAAGCGCGAGTCGCAACATGACGATGCCGTAACGTTTCTGTTAAACTCTTATTTATTTTTTTATTCATAAACGAATCAGATGGTCGTCGCGAAACTTGACATACATTACATTAATAATATCATCTGTGACATATGAAAAAATTGGCGAAATTCATTGGGCCAATTTTCTTAAAACTAAGTTTTTACCAATTTTTCCATAAGCGACCGTGTTAAATAAGTGAACTTTGAAATTTAATATCTCGAAAACGACTCAGATGAACCTCTTGAAATTTTGACAGGTTTATTGTAACAACAATAATAACGTCCTGTTAAAATTAAAAAAAAATTAATTGGAGAATTTTATCTCCACCGAACGTCCTTAAGGCACACATGCCATAAAATAGTATGCAATACATGGCATTTGAGTCCCTCGTATCGTAATATATTATACTTCTATATCTATTTTAAGGTGACTTGCCCCAGAAATCATATTTATACTTGATTTTTTTTCATACGTATTATATGAATCAATACGCACTTTCTGTAAATATAAAACAATCGTAATTTGATGAAATCAGATGTAAATCCTTGTATAACAACCGATGGTTTATAAAAGCAGCTTCTGACTCGCTGTTTTGAAGATTGTTCGCAAAAAATTTATTTTTCAGTGAATACTAACTTTCTACTAATTTCTAAAAGTTCCAGAAAGTTTTTAGCCAGTCGTAGAGGAAATTTTTCTAGTAATTTGAGTAATAAAATGGTAACAAATGGAAAATGTAGGTTAATCTCATGATGTTTCCAACTCTTTATACACAAAAGATACAAGATGCTTAAGGTAGTTCTCGACCAAAAACACTTTTCTTACAAATTTCCTGAAATTTTATGTATAGCTTAAGAGAGCTATTATTTATCATGAGCCAAAATTTGCAGAGGCTCAGCGGTATAGTTTCAAAGATATTAAAGTTTTAATGTTGAAATTTTAACACAGGTGATACAAGAAAGCACCCAATTGGGGGTTAATTTGTAAACAAAATTTCTCATATCTCCCAAACGCTTCTTACAATGTTTCTGAAAAAATTGTATGATATAATTAATATTATAAATTAACTGTGGGTCAAGTTTCAAAGGGCTCAGCGGTATAATTTTTAGTATGAGCTTGTCAAAGTTGATAACTTTCATGCAGCTGCATTAGGAGAAAAAGGACAGCTGTATAATGCAGACTGCATAACCTATGCACACGCTATAGTGCAGTATGGCACGCGCTATAGAGTGCTCTAGAACTACCTTAATCAAAGGAGAAAAGTTCATAAGTCCATTGCTGGATAGGCAACATCCCCTTACCAAACTAGCCTGCAGGGAAGCCTGCAGAGAATTCTGCAAGAAACTTGCAGAAAAACCTGCAGATTTATTGCGCCTACTTCATGCAGAAAATTCTGCAGGATATCCTGCAGGAAATTATTTGCATACAAACTTGAATTTTTATTTTACACAACGTTTAAAAAAATTTTCTGCATACAAAATATCAGAATAGCTGATAAAAAATAAAAACAACAAAAGGAAAAACAGAGGTAACAGCGGCTCACAGTGTCTGATTTTAGTTTTTTTTTTTTCAAAAATCAATAACTGTTGAAAGAAATGAGATATCTGGATGATTTTTTTTTTTAATTGAAGATAATTGGACGTAGAATATTGGAAGACTTTAGAAAAATGATAAAAAAATTTCTTGTTCCTACATAACCCATATATACTTGATTTTTTCATAAAACGAATAATAAAGGAATACAATTTCTTATATAAACGGGATTTAAGTTAGTAAAACATTACCTCATCTAAGTTATCAAATAATGTAAGCAATTTGAAAACTTTTTACTCTTCTACACAAAAATTTTATCAACATAAACTCCAAAAAACCCTCAAACTAAGTAAACATTCCGTGCTTCATCATATTTTCTTGTGTTGATAAGAGATAAAAATTTCTAAAACTTGAATAGATTTGAATATATTTGTATACTCAATCATATTTATCGTCAAATTCTAATAGAAATGCTATTATAACCTCTTAATTCATAAAATATGGACTCATTATTATATTGTTTGTCTGTTTTAGGAAGACGAAACTATTTTTATAAGGTTAGTACATTTCTATCATTTCCTAACATCAACACCACGTATTTCATCATATTGTATGAAAATGTTAAGATAACCCTATCATAATTTTAAAAAAGACTGCAAACTAACCAAATATTGATTTTAATTTTGTTGTATGATTTTTATATACAAAGGTTCTGAAAGAATTTCAGACTTTTATATCACACTAATCTGTGCTCATCCTTCCTTGCTCTGGAAAAAGTGTTTATAACGTGAAAAATCTTAAACGTGGCTGCATACAGTGTTTTTACTGGTATAAAAAGATAATTAAGTAGCATTGCGTAGATTGCATCATTATTTAGTAAAACAAGGAATTATATCATTTAACTTACAAAAGAGAAAGTGCCATTGTAATGTTTCAATAATTTTTATTCATTGATTTTATTATTTGTAAATAATAATTCTTATTAGTCTATATTTTGGGTTTAACTTCACAATATTCAATTGCAAGAACATAAGGTGTGTTCCTAAGAAGTTTAAAGATCAGATTACATGTATAATACCATACTTAAAATATAATTAAAAAGCAAGTATTTCATATATCGTAATATACATACAGCATACACACGCTGTAATTTCAATTATGTAATAGTACACACCTAAAGTGTGTACTTGAAATTCGTATTTTTTGTAAAATGGCTTACAACAGCGATAATAAGTACTTTTAAAGAAACAAAATAGTTGGTTATCCAATTGTTTCACCAGCTCTAATCTCTATCGAATTGAACGACTAAGGACGACAAAAAT
The DNA here is from genome assembly GCA_030522625.1 of Copidosoma aretas. NCBI lineage: Eukaryota > Metazoa > Arthropoda > Insecta > Hymenoptera > Encyrtidae > Copidosoma > Copidosoma aretas. The sequence continues at coordinate 9,573 of JAPYYV010014196.1, forward strand.
GAATATGGAAAGACTGTAGAGTGCGGAACATGCTTGCGCCTGTTACAGATTTAACACACTTAAAATGTATTAATTTTGTAACAGGATATTTTACGTCCTGCAGCCTTCCTGCAATCATTTTGTCTGTTAAAGATTTTTTGATTGTATAGAGCGAGTGAATTAGTTGATAATAAATCAATCTGATTATTTATGAAGTATTTATTAACATTGCTGTGATATATTTTGTTAATGCGTAAAGATTTTAAGTACACAGTTGGATTTACAATGCAATCACTAAATATATCCACATACATCAAATATTATATTTTAGATGAAAGTATTTTTCCATTTAAACACAAAATAATATTAATTTCTTTTCAATTGTAGAAGATTTTTTTAAGTTGACAAAATTTAAGAAAAAATGTTTTTTAATCAGTGCGTTACGTTTATCATTCCTGCAAATATTTTTTCGACACACCCTGCGCGGGGCTCGAATCAAGAGCCATCTGTTATGGCTCTAAAGACCTCGATTAACACACGCTTCTAGCAACGTGCGCGGGGAAATTTGCAGCCCTCGGCAGGCCTGTGGGCAGATCAATTTTTTCTAACTTATGTACTATATACATTCGGTTAGGAATCGAGGCTATCGAGAGTTTCGAGAGTCGAGATCGAGTCGATGAGGCCATCGTCGGTATCATCTCAACTTGCAAAAGCAGTCTGTTCGGCCGTTCCGTTGACGGTGTTTCCGGTCGCAGTGAATTACAAGGCACAAAATTCAAATGCGCTATATGAGCAAAACCGCTAAAATCCAGTAACCTAAATCCTAAGCTTTTTAACCAAGTAACCCGGGGGACGGTATGTAAAAAAATTACTATAAAAATAAGAACATAACATAAATCCCAAGCTTTTTAACCCAGTAACCCGGGGGACAGGGAGTAAATGATATACTAAGTAAATAAATTACTACAAAAATAACAACATAACATAAATCCCAAGCTGTTTAACCTAGTAACCCGGGGGACAGCGAATTAATATTAAAATAATTCAATATATTATTAATTAAATACAGATCCTTGCATGTAAAATATATAACACGTTGTAGCGTGCCTAGAAATAGAAGTATTTAACTACCACATTGTAAGTTAAATAGTGGTAGGTGTAGGTATAAATATGAAGCTATTACTGCGTTTAATGAATTACCCACATAATTAAAGGCTTTTAATGATGTTAAAAGAAAAAAGAATAGACTTCTGCTGAAGAAGTGGTGTAAACGTATATGGATTTTATGTGGATTCTATTTTTTCATAACTAAAATTATTTAATTTGCAAATTCTTTATTCTTTCAAGATTCTTTTTCTTTCTTTTATTATATTTACTTTTTATATTTAAAAGTACACTTTGTACTTATAGTTTTGAGTATAGTTTTAAGTGTAGTTAAAACGCCACACCAGCGTACGGGCACGTATAGTGCCTCCTTGCTGGAATTTTTCTCTATCTATGTGTTATATTAATTTTATATTGATACTTATATAATACAATCGAGTGACTTATCATGATAAATATATCTATAGATATTGCAAATATCAGGCGTGGATGTCGCGGACGTGCGCTCGCTGTGTGGGTGTATATTTGATCGTAATAATATCGCATACCTCATACATGTATGTAGTGCGAGAATAGTGCGTATATAAATATATACTTCGCATAGAGGAGAGCGTGTATGGTTTAGTGGCAGTCTAAAAACTATAATTTAGAACAGAAAAAAATAAAAGTTATTTAGCTTGGCCTTGCTGAGGTGAGAGCCGAGCTACGTTGAGCAACGCCTAGACCAACTATCTCGGTGGTATATTCTTATAATTAGTTTCTCTTACCTAGTGGTGATGTATCCTAACCTACATACTGTAAGGAGACACCTGCTCGAGTAGAAATAGGGCTCTCTCTTATTAGTGCACCCGACTCCCCAGGCTGCACACCACGTCATCATGAACCAGGACGTAAATGTAAGTACGCCCATGGTTACTGAAGATTCATACGACGAAGCACACTCGTCGTTTCCGCCCAAAAACCGTCGTAAGAGACCCGTTGATGATGTTAACGCCATTGACTTCGTCTACAACGAAAAAATCCAAAAATCTGACACAGTTTTACCCGGCAGTCCAGCCTCAAAATCGATTTTAGACTCCGAATCAGCAGGTCTAACTCAAGGTCTTATAACTCAAAGTAAGTCTCCTCAAGATTCATCTAAACGTGACGATGCCTCTACACAGGGCAACAGTCAGCAACAGCAACAATCCCAGTTTGAAACTGGTTCTGACACCCCAATTGTACAAGAGTACTCTTCTAGTGACCGTGGTCCCTTTGGAGTTATTATTAGAAGTAAAAGGAAACAGGGTGACACTTCCTCTAAAGGACTCAACAGGTATGCGATCTGCAAAACCATATCCAAGAAGTACCAAGTTCACAGTGTTTCTCTCAAGTCAATG
>JAPYYV010014198.1:0-18887 GCA_030522625.1 Copidosoma aretas
TACATTATTACATCTAATTTTTACATAAAATATTCTGCTTTTAAGATCAGAGTTCATCTAAGAATGCACGCATAGCTCGGCTCGAATATTGTCTTTCTTCATTGCACAACGCAAATTCGTAATAATTAAATCGATCGCCATAAACCCTCAATTTATCGAGGCTGATGTGGCACATACACTGTATATATATTTTTCCATTTTTGATATACACGAAAATACAATCTCATGGGCTTGCCACTATTTTATTATATAAGTATAATCAAAGTCAGTGGGTGTGCTTGGATATTTTTCAATTTCGGAACACTTATCTCCGTGCACTGTATTTTTACGGTGATAAGCATTAAAGTCTATATATTTTTCAAAGGACCGCTATGAGTTAAGTTAGACAGTGTACTGAAACTTAAATGTTGTAAATTGTTTAAACTTACAACTACAAGCAATCAGTACTTAAAAGTTGGTAACATTAAGCCCGTATTTACGCTTCAACTATAATCTATCATAATTAGCCAGGGCGCCAGAGGTATGGAAACTTGAAGTCTTTCCCATATTTGCGATTTTGGTCTTCAAATTTTGTAAAAAAATACACAAAACATCATCCTGAAGTCTTGACATTAAACAAGGTCTGGAACATGGGTTTTCAATGCAAAATAAAAAAAAATTCGTCTGTTCTCCCTGTTTTCTTCAAATATCTCAAAATGTGTGATTTCTGGGAAGAAATGATTTGAGTAAAAGATGTTTAAAGGATGATTTTACATAAACATGGGGTCTTAAGAAGGATTAGAATGTTTTATATTTGTTTCAATATGCGATAAAGGCAAAAAAAATAAAATTAAAATGCCGCAAATAATTAGTAAAATCGGATAAAAATTAATGCAAATAAATTATATATTGTAGTCTTATCTATGTTTGACAATATGCCACTAATCCGATCTAAATATTGGCAAGTAACGTCCTATTGAAAACTAGTTGAGTTGAAAGAATTTTTGTCCTGCTCAAAACATCAAGATCAAACGAGCTGAAGTCGACAGGTATGGACGATGTTATATTTGTCGAAAATTCAGATTTTATAATTTATAAATATAATTATCATTAAAAAAAACCCGTTACTTAGGACCCTGTTTTCGTCAATAATTATTTGAGTAATCTGAATATAATTGAATTTTATTGCACTGATTTTTTCATAAATTAAAAAAAAAAAATGTATTCTACGACCACCGGAAGCCGAGATAAGCTAATCTCTCTTTTTGCTCAAAGCGTCTGTTCTATTTACTTTTTGACTTCGGACCGAACCCAGCGTCTTTTCCAATGATTATTAAACAGTAGCAATTTTTTTCGAGATCAACTAAAGCAACCGTCTCGTTACAAATCATTAATAGTGCGCTTTATCGGGTGGCAGCCTGCCAAGAGTCAAGCGCGCCAAATAGCGCCAGAAGCAGCTCAAAGCCGCACGAAGAGCGTCGAAGCATGCTTGCTCTCTGTCGTCAGAGATTCTTAGATGATTAATCAACTACTTAGAAACAAAAAAAAGTATAAAAGTGTACAAACTTGTATTTCTACATAATTTTTTCTCCTCTTTCTAATAATACTTTATATTTTGAAGTATCTTCTTCCTTACCTATAAAAAAAAGCATAAATTTGTCGAATAAGAAGTAAAAAAAATTAATATATGTGATTTCACATATTAATGTATATTTGTATTTATATATTAATTATTAAATTTATAATATATTTATCTATTACTACATATGTAAATTTAGGATAAATAATAATATTGATTCATTCGTGGTTTTTACATATCATAAATTTATTTAAAAATAACTTATTTTTATTTCAATATATAAAAAATAATTAATTTATTTAATAAAGTTAATTGTTTTATTAATGTATATATATTAGTTCATTAATTTAATTAATTATAAGATTTGATAAATTCCTGTATGGGTATACATATAAACGACTAAAGTTAAAAAAAGATTATTTTTAAAACAAATATTGGAAATTTATCGATAACATAAAATTTTGATGAATCTATTTTATAGGTCATAATTACTAGATTAATATTTGATTTGTTATTAAAAAAAATTGATATCAATGTGATGAAATTCATTTATTAAATATTTGTTTAAATTCAAGTATAATAATATGATTAGGTATTCCAAATTTTAACGAGGGAATGAGAATGAAAAAGTTATTAATGATTGAAATGATAAAATAAATTATTACATAAAATATATATTTCAAATGATAAAACGCAATTTTTTTAAGAAATATATAATTTAAATGATTCAGTGATGTATTTTAAAAGTGTTATAATAAATATCAATTTATAATAATTATAAATCTGATTTTTTAATTTTTTAATACAATTTATATGAAATAAATATTACAAATATTTTAAATAATTAAAACTTAGATTTAAAAATAATTATTATCATGTTTCTAATTAAATATATTATTTATATTTTAACAGATGACAATGACAAAATATCAAATATTAAAAATATCACTGACTAATAAGCGAATAAGAAAATAATACTATCAATAATATATATATAAAAAATTACTCTAATTTATTTAAAAAAAAATATATTCTATAAATTATAATTACTAGATTGAAATTTTATAATTTATTTATTACATTTAATATCATTGTTATAAATTAAATTTGTTAAGAAATTATGTATTTTGATTTAAGTATAATAGTAAATATGAAATAAAATATTTAATACATCCCAAAATTTTAACGAGGAGTGGAATAGTAATGATTTAATTTTAATATAAATAAATAATTTATTACATAAATATGTATCTTATATGAATCGTATCAAATAATACAAAAAACAAATATTTATTAGAAATTAATTGATATTTATCATTAATCCTTTTAAATATATTAATTAATTGGTTGGAATATAAATTTGATATCATCATTCGTTCAATTACAACAATTAATTATTTAATATTTCGTTATAATTATATATACGTAATTTTGATATTTATGGACGCTTTATATTATTATATGCATAAATTCTTAAACCGTCTACGGTCAAACTTACAATGCATGTTTCTATTATTATGATTATAAAATGTAAGATATTTATGCATGCTGATGACTTCAAGCTATTTAGGTGGATCATGTTCCCTCTGGACTGCGGTATACTTCAGAGAGATATCGATTCCTTGTGTAAGTGGTGCACGGTCAATGGCCTTAAATTTTAACCAGGGAAATTCTCTGGCATAACTTACAGCCGCATGCGTGATCGTTTTCTGTTCAACCATACGATGTCTGATCTGCCACTGACTAGAACAGATGAGCTGATGGACTTGAGTATCTTATTGGATAGTCACCTTGATTTCAACAAGCACTGTAATTACGTGTCATCCCAAGCGCATAAACTGCTTGGTTGCATATATTACTCTACGTGTGAATTTACAAGCCATGGAGCATTGCTTTATGTGTATCAACCCTTAGTCTTACCTTGTCTTACTTACGCTTCTACAGTCTGGTCCCCATAATATAACTTTTTGTCCGATCTCAGAGAAAAGGTATAACATCGTTTCATTCGAATATCGGTTTTTTTTTCTCTGGGTCCCCCATGCATCCTTTCTCTTACATCTAAAGTCCTATTGCAGGTTTGTTAAGGCTAGCAACATTGTTATCGCTGCGGGTCTATCACGATGAAATTTTGTTTTCAAGATTATTCACTGCCACTTCGACTTAGCTGCTTTGCTTTTGTTGGTTTTCTCGCGTGATCTTGCCTAAGGATTGCGCTCTGCTCAACCATTGTTTAAACGGACGCCTCGCTCTACCTTTGAGCGGGACGCACTTCCATTCCGTATCATTCTGTTTTGGAATACCCTGAGTCCAGCGGACAGGGACGTGCCTAGTGTTACTGTGTTCAAAAGATCATAGCGTGATTTTTTTACTCATAGGCTACTGATTATTGTTCAACTTTGATATTTATTAGATCCATTTTAAACTTTATTTGATGTACGCAATCGTTATTAGTTATAACTACATTTTATTTGTGCTTCTTTATAGCTGTTCGCCGGTTATGTTTTCTTGATTGTTGCTTATCCTATTTTGGTTATTTTTATGCCTCATATATTCTTACTTGTATTCTTACTGCAGTGAATGGTTAGTTGGATTTTTCCGTGTACTCAATAAATAAATAAATAAATAAAAATATGTTGTTGAAAAAACAAGAATATTCTCCATTTTAGTAAATTAGTTTGAATTCATTGAAATATTAAATAACATTTATTCCTTATAAATTGTACAATAAATAAAAAAAAACAATTATTTATCCATAATTTATAATTTTTTTTCATAGAACACCTTTGAAAGATGTTACTGAATTATTTAAAATAATTGTCTTGGATAATATATATTTAATCATATTAACTAATAAAACCTTTACAATCTTACTTCACGTTCAAAATTTTGGATCTATTTAATACTACATTTTAATATTACAAACGTTATTTTCAATGTTTATGGACTTTAAATATTATTATCTACATGCATAACTACCACACTCGCCTTTGGTAACCTTTATCATATAAATATATTATTATGATTCGAAAATATATCATTGTGCTACAATAAATATATATATGTTTTACATAATCATGTACTTATTACCAAATTATTTGGTTAAATTCTTAGTTTTAATCATCTATTATCATTTTATCTTATAAAATCATTAAAATATTCAATTCTGATACTAATTATAGTAATTATTTTCATCAATTTGTTTCGGTTCGATGAAATAATAAATTATATTGTTTTGTGTAAATTGTATCGAATAATAAAAACATTTAATATTTATTGAAAATCAGGTAATATTTATGATACCTTCAAAATATTGTATTTAATTATTAAAAGCATTTATGTTTTGCATATTAACATATTGAATCAGATAAAAATAAAAATTTTCCAAATTTACCTCCCTCGCTAAAATTTTAAGATATAATAATATTTTTATAATAACACATACGTTATTTGATTATTTATTGACTCCTGATTTTATGATATTCATGCATTTATTCTACAACTATCTTCGGTAAGACCTACAATATATTTATCTATTTTTATTAGTATAAAACATATCATTGTAATTTACTACATACATTTTTTGTATATTATCATTTACTCATTTACATATTAGTAAAAAATTGGTAATTTGTATTTATCTGTTATCATTATTAATAAGCAAATTATTTAAATACATAATAAGATAAATGATTATATTTTTAATATTTATTAATAAGTTTGAATTCTTAAAAATAATAAATAATATTTATCTTTCCTAAATTGTATTAAATAATAATAAATTTAACATATATTAAAAATGAAATAATAATAATTATAACACCTTTAGATTATTTCACTCTCTCACTTAAAATATACATTTTATGTAATACTTTATTAAATCATATTAATTATTTGAATCTTTCGAATCTTACCCTCGTTAAAATTTTTGAAATACCTAATTCCATTACTTTTCTTAAATTTAAATACATAATTTTGAATGAAAATAAATTTATTACCATACTATTAAGTTTGTTAAATAATAAACATAAATTAAATATAGTAACTCTACTCCATAAAATGATTTTTTTATGAAATATATTATGGTAATTTATTACAAATATATTTTTGATAGTATCATTTTCCTATAAACTTATTATACAGTTGAATATTCAATTTTTTTTTCTTCGTTATAATTATCCATTAAAAATTATTAGAATATATCATTAGAAAAAACATAATATTACTTATTTTTAAGAGTACGTTTCAAATCTTCAAAATATTGAAAAACAATTTTTTTCTGTAAAATGCATTTATTAATAAAAAAATCGGATATTCATTTAAAATATATTATTATTTATTTGAACAGCTTCAAAATATTTTAATCAATAATATGAAATAGATACTTCATACATAAATTTATTCAATTTAACATATGAAAACAATGTTTCCAATCCCTCTTCTCGTTGAAATTTTCGGATATATTTGATACTTTTTTTCAGTAATATATCCGTTATGTCCAATATTTAGAGACTCAAAGTATTATCATCTGCATGCATGAATTCCACAACCGCCTTTGGTGAATCCTACTATGTATACATCTCTTATTTTTGGTACAAAATATATTATTGTAATTTATTATTAAGTACAATTTTGAATCTTGGATTATCTAATATTTTTGAATATAATGAAATTATGGAAATGTGTAATTAGAAAATAATTATATGAATAATAGTAATCAATGAGTTTGAATTATTTAAAGCAATACATAATGTTTATTTTACACAAATTGTGTCAAAAAATAAAAAAATTAAATATTTATTGAATAAAATAAATATTTTACTTTACTACTTAAAGTATATATATTTTATGTATTTATTTATTCAATTATAATAATTATTCATATTTTTGTTATCCAAACACCCTCGTTGAAATTTTTGAAATACCTATTTATAATAATATACTTGAATTTAAATATATATTTAATATTAATTTAATCAGATTCATATTGAACTTATTCAATAATAAATTAAATTCAAATCTAGTAATTACAATTTATCAAATAAATTTTCCACTATAAATTGATTTTTTCATAAATTACAAATAAATTTTTTCAAAAAAATCTTTTTCAAACTTTTGTCGTTTGTATATATACATATATATAAATTTATCATCATAGATTTTTCTCGATCCTCACGGGCAAAATGTAAAATAAATCGTATGTATTCTCTTTTATTATAACACCAGGCTATAAAAGTGTGTACACATAGTGCGTGTCCCTTTAATACATTAGGCTTGCGTTTTTTTTTTTGAAGCAAATACCAATTAATTAATTTCACATAAGTAGAAAAGTTCACCAAAAAAAAAAAAATTCATCCCTTAGTGTGGTTTAACACACGACCTTCCGTTGACTCGACGAATGCTTTTTCCAACTGAGCTATCGGGGCAATGTGCTGTCAAACTTCAACATTCTGAAAAAATCTTAATTCTTGTATAAAAGATATAATACATCTAATTGACCTGTCTTCCATTAAAGGTCCAGATAAAATCATTTGAAACATTATTTCTGGCCCTCCACATATTGTATTAAATTGAAATGATTTTTCTCGATCCTCTGGGGAAAAATGGAAAATAAATCGTATGTATACAATAATGATTGTATGCTCTTTTATTATAATACCAGGCTATATAAGTGTCTACACATGGTGCGTGTCTATTTAATACACTATGCCTGCGTTTTTCTTAAAAGCAAATATCAATTTAAAAATTTTACATGAACACAAACGTTTACCAAGAATTAAAATTATATGTGAAAGGCGAGAAATAATGTTTTAAGTCATTTATTCAGGACCTTCATCGAAGACAGATTAATTAGATGTAATATATCTTTTATAAAAGGATGAAGAATTTATCAGAACTTACAGTCTGACAGCACATGGCCCCGATAGCTCAGTTGGAAAGAGCACCTGTCCGGTTAACGTGTAAGATCGGTGTTCAAACCGCACTTAATGATGATTTTTTCCATTACTGGTTGACGTTTGTAATCATGTAAAATTATTTAATCGTTATTTGCTATTTAGAAAAACGCAGGCATAGTGTATTAAAGGACCACGCTCCATGTGTATACACTTATACAACATGGTGTTATAATAAAAGTGTGTATAATAATTATTGTATGTATACGAACTATTTTCCTTTTTGCCCGAGAGGATTGAGAAAAATCTATTAATATTAATATAATATGTAGAGGGCGAGAAATGATGTTTCAAATAATTTAATCTGGACCTTTGATCGAAGACAGCTCAAATAGATGTTATATATTCTATACACAACAATAAAGAATTTATCAGATCTTACAGTGTCACAGCACATGGCCCTGATAGCTTAGTTGGAAAAAGCATCCGTCAAGTCAACGTAAGATCGTGTGTTGAGACTACACTAGGGGATGATTTTTTTCATTTTTGATCAACTTTTCTATTTATGTAAAATTAATTCATTGATATTTGGTTTGAAGAAATACGCAGGCATAGTGTATTAAAGGGACATGCACTATGTGTACACACTTGTATAGCCTGGTGTTATAAAAAAGGCTGGAATTTTTTTACGGGTTCCGTATCGAAAAAAAAGATATACGTTTTTCAGGATTTTTGTTTTTTCTCAATATTTTGGGAAATATAGGGTATCAAAAATTTGAGATTTTGATGATTTTTGGCTTTAAGACCCATTTTCAAAAATTCATATCGTCGGTTTTGTTATAGCTACAAACTTCTTTTTTTTTTTTTAAGCAAAAAGAATAAACTTTTCGAAAAAACTACTTTAATAAAAACTAATAACAAATATATATTGCTATAAACAATTTAAATGTAGAAATCGATTTTTTCTTACCATGGACACAAAGTGCGGCAGAGCCTTTGTGCCCGCGGGCCGTAGTTTGGGCCCTTGAAATCACTATGTGCCCACGGGCAGAAAAGTTTTTTCGGCCCTCCGGGCCCAAAGTACTTTTCTGCCCTAGGGCACAAAGTGATTTCGCGTGCTTAAAGTGTGAACATGGGCACAGAATTGCACTTTGTGCCCTGGGTAAGAAAAACGTCGTTCGTACCTTGGGCACAAACATGTAAAAACCCCACACTTCGGGCATGATTTTTTTACTTTGTGCCCATGGTAGGAAATCTACTATTAACCATTGTCTAACCCTTGTAGCAAGTTTCAAATATTTCTATCGTATCCTTCGTCAAATTTCCTATCAAATACGTACTTTGAATTTATGGAGAAATTATTTTTACTATTAAAGATAAATTAATTAATCCAGCGATGTACGTCGTATCGGCTTATAATAGTAATATTGATATTCTTCGTATTTTTTTAATTTATTTAATAAATTATAAATATCTACCAACAAATAAGACTGTATATACCATTAAATAAAAATATTTTAGCGAATAAAAAACAAATTTATCACGATTTTTGTTGTTTTCGTAAAAAAAATTTCCTGAGTAGTTCTCAAGTTTCCATTTATTTGCGTACTTTTATAATTGTATCATGCTACATTTATACTTGGCGGTTTTGGCAGCCTTTTAACTGAAGATCGCGATGCGAGCTCAAAATACCCTATCGACCGCACGATCGACCGTTACTGCCAGTACGTATCATCCATAAACATCTTTTATTTTCTCTCTCTCTCTCTCTCGAAGTGTCGAAAGTTGTATGTTAACAGTTGTACGTTCGGTTTCTTCAAAGCTTTAATCGTTTCAAGTCGAAAGTTTTCTTGGCTTGTAAATATGCTCTGTCTCTGAAGTTGCGTGCCTTTATTGCCATGGTAAGTACCTTTGAATGTGAAGCCAAAAAGTGCAAAAGAAAAGCAAGGAAAGTGTAATAGTGTAATTGTAGACAAACTACGTAGCTGATTAGTATTATTTTATTTTATGCAACAATCAGTTACTATATACAGCATATTGTGTATTAATATTTCAGAAAAACGGATATAAATGGTGGCACTGGCAACAGTAATTACCTAGCGTATTGACATGGCAACGAGGAGAATCCTTTTGTGCTGATTCACCAATTTGTTTCACTCATTCACATAGATACATGCGCACACACACAAACACACATTTTAGAACTGGTTTTAATATAAACACGATACCTAAGAAAGTGTCACAAAACACACAAGGTACGAACATTCACACTGACGGATTTTTTAATCACTTTCATTTGTGTAGTCGAAAAGTTACTGAGAGTCAGCTACGTGCAATATGTTTACCAGTAACTGCTGCGGCATCGGAAAAAAAAATGGCGATTCTTGTCCTCTGCGCATCCCAAAAAGTACAAAAAAAAAAAAGGACGATGAAGTGGGAGTTGGAACGGTAGTGTATAATGTGTAATCTGTTGAATACATATTGTTTAATCAATTAACGATGCTCATATCGCTTTTTATTTATTGTAGCAGAAACATACCTAAGAATCATGTACTGAAGAATCAGATCCTAAAGTGGTAGTGGAGAAACTTCAAGATTTTCAGGTCAAAATAAAGGTTTACTGAATGATACAGTTGACAGTTTGAACAAAGGATTAAGTTTCCTAGGGTTATAACCTATTAAAAAACAAAAATTGACACAAAAGCGACATTCTGCGGAAAAAGTTAAAAAAATCTCAGAGGCCTTAAAGAAAACAGTTTTTGATGTAAACGACGATGGTCCAGACGATGATGATGATGATGATGATGATGATGCTACCGCAATTTTGAGAACTGTACAAAAGAGTTTTAATACTATTGCAGATCGAACACATCAGGTCAAAATTTTGACTATTTTCAGTAATTGGTCGTACCAAAAAATCCAGCTAAATTTCCCAACTGCTACCCGCCATATGATAAGTGTTGCAAAAAGTGTTGCTAAAGACGAAGGCATATGGGCGATCCAAATCCTAAAAGCCATCCATCTTTAGAAGAACAGGATATTAATGCTATAGTTGATTACTATCAGACTGATGAATACACGTAATTAATCCCAGGAAAAAAAGATTGCATCTCCGTAAAAGTAGACGGACGTAGAGTAATAATGCAAAAACGCCTAATTTTAAATAATTTGAAAGAATTATATAATGAATTTGAAAATAATCATGCAACAATAAAATGTAGTTCTTCTAAGTTTGCAAGCATATGCCCAAAACACTGTATATTGGCAGCAGCCAGTGGCACACACTCGGTTTGTGTCTGCTCGATACACGAAAATGTAAAACTGTTAATCGATAGAGCGAATTTAAAGTTAATAACAGCTGATTCTCCACGGCCAATTACAAATTATCATGATTGTTCAAATCGCATGATGTGTGATGCGTAATTCACTGACTGTTTTGTGGGATAATGTAAAAAGGGCCCTGGTATACAAAATATTATTGAGCAATAAGAACAAAATTTTGACGAAAAATTGATCGAAGATTTAAGTTACAAACAATGGGTTACGACAGAAAAAACTTCATTACAAACCCTAATATCTGCTGTGACAATCAAGCAACGATACATCCTTCTTTAATTTACTATAAAGATGATCAAGATGAATTACAAGTAAAAAGTTTTGTTTCAATTTCTAAATGTTTACATCATAATACTATTGCTGTCCATTTTTTCCAAAATCTACTAATATAATTTATAAAAACGAATTTGAATAGTGTCAATATAATAATTTATCTTTTGGACGGTGCAAGCGCACAATATCAAAAAAAGAAAAAATTTTATAAACATCACACATCATTTAGAATATTTTAAAATAGCAGCTGAGTGGCATTTCCTTCCCATGTCTCACGGCAAGGGACCAATGGATGGAATGGGTGGGACTTTGAAACGACTTGCTGCTAGAGCAAGTCTTCAGAGGGTAAAAAATCCTATTCGTACTCCGAAAGAATTATTAGCTTGGGCAACAGAAGCTCTTCCTAATATAATATGTCGCTATTCGACAAATGATCAGTATAAAGAAGAAGAAAAAAAGTTATCAGCACGTCTTCAAAAAGCTGTAACGATAAAAGGCACTTTACAGTTTTATAGTATTATTCCGATCTCTCCCCAGACATAAGAAGCTAAGATATTTTTATTAGATAATGATAAAACAGTTGTAAAAATCTTTAAATAAAAATATCATAATAAATCGGAATAAATTTGTTTTTTATTCGCCAATAGTAGTTAACGTCAAAAATGTGCATCTCTCCAGGGTGATCCCTGGGCCCGAGGTCGCTTGCGAAGCAACGCCCGAGGGACCGTTGGTACCCCCCTGGTCGGATGCACATGAGTGGCGAACGCTGTTTTTCCTACCGTGGGTGTACCAGGGTTACACAAGTACCCAAGGTAGAATATAGTACATTTCCTATCTAGGGCAGAAAATATTTTCCTGCCCATGGGCCGAAAGTAATTAGGAGGGCCTAAAATTCGTCCTGAGTGCAGAAAGGCTCTGCTGTACTTTCTGCCCTACGTAGGAAAATATCTTTATTCAATTGTTTATACAGTCTTATTTGTTGGTAGATATTTATAATTTATTAAATAAATAAAAAATATAGAATGTATATCAATATTACTATGATTACGATATGGGGTTAGAGAATGTGCATGGCGTGCATAGAGGCCCAGACCATTAATAGAAAAAATAATTTCTCCATAAATTAAAAATACGTTCTTGATAGGAAATTTAACGTAGAATGCGATGATAATATTTAAAACTCGCTACGATGCTGGGGAAATGGTTAAAAATCTATTTTAACATTCTAATTGTATATAACAATATGTATTTGTTATTAATTTTTATTAAAGTATTTTTTTTCAAAAAGTTTTTTCTCTTTGCTTAAAAAAAAAAAAAAAATAAGTTTGTAGCTATAACAAAACTGGATATATTAATTTTTGAAAATGGGTCTCTAATTCAAAAATTATAAAAATCTAAAATTTTTGATACCCTATATTTCCCAGAATATTGAGAAAAAAAAATCCTGGAAAATGTATATCTTTTTTTTTCGATATGGAACGCATAAAAAAAATTTCAGCCAAATCAAAAATGTGTCGCTCAATTTTTTCCCAAATCTGTCCGGTTTGTAAAAGAATGGTAAACGGCCCGACTATGAGACAGCTTACGAGTGGTGTCTCATTATTTGAATTAATTTATAAATATATGAATATGTTTGTAAATAATTTTTTTATATTATCCACTAATTTAGGGTTTTTACTTTGAAAATAGATTTTTTTTATTACTGTAAGCGTAAAATTAAAAAATATATGATTAAAAAATTAAAGTTATCTATATGTCCGTACTATGAGACACATAATATATCCTATGTACCAGTGTCTCATAATTTATGTCCTCCCTTATGGGACAGCTGTACAAACTCAAGTTGCAATGAATTTAAAAGGTTTTTTTGAATTTTTTTAACACTGTTAATATAAAAATGTCATATTTATTACAGTTTCATAAGTAAATAATGGTTTATAATAAATTACATAAAATATATGACAAAACAAAAAAAAATTCGCTTATCTTAAAAAGTTAATCATGCAATTAAAATGACATCATGACAAAGATTCTTGTTTAATTTTTTTTTGTACGGCACTTATTGATTCATGTTTAATTTGTTTTTGTACAGCATTCATTTGCTCTTGTAATTTCTTTTTCTCTTCATCTAATTTTTTCTTCTTTTCTGTAAGTTGTTTAGCTTTCTCAAGTTTTTCTTCCTTTTGTTGCTATTCCTTTTGCTTAGCTATCTCTTGAGCCTACCACTTATCCGAAGTTCCTGCTGATGGTTTTTTTACATTCCCAGATTTTTCTATTTGGGCTTTTTCCTTTTTTGATAAATATTCAACGGGCATTGTAAATACCTGGTCTAATGTACTTGAATCTATTTTATTTAAGTAAATATTTTAATTATGTTATGTTAGAGTTTTAAAGTAGTGAATGTTATTATTATTATTCAAGACTAGATCCCTTCAGTAGATTTCTTGTTTTCATGGTCTCTTTCTTTCTCATTACAGCTTTTTTTGTAATTATCAATTAAAGTGCAGCTTCGAGTAACATCAAGTGTCCTTGGTTTATTCGAGTCACTAGCATTAAGTGTGCTTGATTTATTCAAATCACTAGCATTAAGTGTGCTTGATTTATTCGAGTCACTAGCTAAAAGTATTATAATAACATATATAAACATTAAAATACTAACACTGATTATTGAATATTACATAACTATTGATTGTATTATTGTATACATACCATGAACAATCAAATTAGTATATAGTGAATTGAAAACGTTATCAGCAATACTAGTTCTTGAGAGAGAAACTTGAGAAGAACCAATTTCAAGAACTGAATGGTCTTCAATACTAATTTCACCATTACTTGATGCTATGATATCAAAATTTTGTATACTAGTTCCATCATAACTGTGACTTGCATCTGGTATAAGTTCAAGTAGTACATTTTCTTGAGTTTCAGGTTGGCCCACTTCTTGTACTAATGAAGTTGGGATTGTTTGAGGAAGGGATGATTGACTATTAGGATCAACTAGTTCTAAGTTTAAATCTAATGAATTTTTAGAAATCTTAATGAGAGAATCATTATGCGTAGCATCATCTATAAAAGTAAAAATAAAAAAAATCAGATTTTATGTTAGTAAATCAGTTATCATGAAAAATGTCTAAAAGAAAAAATCTAGTCATTATTAAAGTTTAGTAATTTAAAAATCTAGTCAATAAAAATTTAGTTTTTAAAATATGTGTTTTTTAAATTTATATTAAAAGTTACCCATGGGATATCCCTTGATTTTAAGCCAATACTTGTATAATGACAAATCTTCTTGATTTATTATTATTGACTTGTCAAAAAGGGAATCCTAAAATTTTTGTAGAATTTTAGAATCGATTTTTTTTTCCAAATTTTTCAAATGAGTATTATCTTTGTCGTCTAAAAAACAATTATTCTTTGATTCTGCCTGCAATCTTGTATTATCTGAAGTTTTATCATCTTTCTTCGTTTTCTGCAGAACATTATAGTCGACTTCTTGGGGATTCCAAGGAACTAATCCACATTTTTTAAACCCACTTTGAACTATTTCCTTTTCATTCTTCATTGAATCTAAGGCTTTTTTGAGAACTAGGGAAAAAGTGTGTTTTTTAATTTTTTGAACTTCATTTTCGTTTTTAAATTGAGGCACAACTTTTTTCCAGTTTACTTTAAATGGGTGGAAGAAAGAAACGTCCAAGGGTTGCGTTATATGGCTGGAATTTGGTGGAAGTTCTATTACTTCTATTCCTCCATCTCTACAAAACTCCACAACTGGAATAGTAAAGTGCGAGGAATGATTATCCATATAAATAATAATAGGAAATTTAATTTTACTTTCTAGCAACCAGGGGTAAAAAACATTTGTGAGATATTCATAAAAACTTTCAGCTTTCATCCAGCCATTGTCCGAGATGCCAATACCCCAGCCCTGAGGCACATTTTGAACGATATCTTTTGGGACACTACTTTTGTAAGCATACATCAACAGTGGTGGGGCTCGATCACCAGCAGCACTGTACATAAACAACACTGTCTGACACTCTTTACCAGCATCGCTAATCTGATAAACTGATTTGCTCCCTTTCTCTCTCAGTACTTTTTCTCCATCAGGAGACAACAAAAGACTTGATTCGTCACAGTTGAAAATTCTGGTTGGAGAGATGTGAAGCAAATATTTTGACTCCAAATAATCTTGTTGTTCACTAAACCACTCTTTTAACACTTCTTGAGTCACCGCAGCTCTGGTATGACTTAACTGCTGAGCAGTTCTTATTGTAAGTGCTGAGTGTCTTTTTCTAAAAGACTCATACCAATCTCTTCCCGGTCTGTTACTAGTGAAGGGGTTCTCCTTTTTTTCTTCCACCACATAATTTTTTCACACAGTCTAGAACTTCAGTTTTTCTCACGGGGTGTCCTAGCCTTGCTTTGATTATAATCCAGTTAAAAATTTTTAATTCTTCTGCTTCTGATAAGACAGTATCTGGTCCAGCATATGATTTAGTTGACTGTTGTATTTTTGAATTGCTTTTTCTGGAAAGTGTTGATGATGGGACACCAAAAGCACAAGAATTTCTAAGTGATACACCTGATTTTACAGCTAATAAAGCATTTTTTAAATTCAATTTAGTATACTGTTTTCTTTTCAATTTTGTCTTAGCATTGTAACTGCGAATAACTTTTGATTTAATTTTAACATTTTGATTTACTGGTTTTTTAGCAGTATTCTTTTTTTTTTAATTTATTATCAGTACCTTCTGACTTGTTAATACGCTTAGTTTTCAGTTTCATCTCAAAAATTACCTATAATAATCATATATTCCAATAAAACTTTATAAATATGCTATACTAAACACAAAACACTGATCTTTTTAGGTTATATTATACGTTACAATAAATAACATTTTATTACCTCATTATTTTTGAGATATAATAAATAACATTTACTCAACGCGCTTCAAAGCAGCGTTCAAGATGCTTGTGACCAACTGATTTTGTTTATTTACACGTTAAAACGATAATATTTATTACATACACGCGTGTGTCTCATAACGTGTACCCCACTCATGGGACAGACTACTTACTGTACCATAGGTAGGGACATGACTCGCTGTGATGTACGTATGATGAGACAGCAATATTTAAAAAAAAATGCCGGTATAATTCAATGAAAAATTATTATAAACATTATTTAACATCTTTTGGAAGGGGACTTGACTATTTTTTTGTTTCAATTCAACTTAATTTTAATATTCTATCCAAAAACTTAGACTCGTACATGTACTGCTTAGACACTGATAGTATAGAAATATTGTTCGATCCTCAAACTCGAAGTACTAATTATCATATATACTTATGAACTACTCTTTAGATACGTTTAAAATTAATTTTTTAGTTACATATAATTAACAAAAAGAAGAAAAATAATTTGTTTACACCTTCACATAACGTTATTAATTCTAAAAATATATATTTTCATTACTGTTTCATATGATGGGACATTGTCTCATAGTTGGGCCCTTTACCTTATATGCATACATAGAAACAACAAAAGATAAAAACAGATTTTTTTTGAAAAAAATTAGTTCGGAATTTATTAAAAAATAAAATTTTAGTAAGAAAATTAATTCCATAAATTGTGATTACTAGATTTAAATTGAATTTATCATCGAATAAATTTAATATGAATCTGATAAAATTAATTTATCAAATACATATGTATATATATATATATTTGAGAATATAATTATTATTAGGTATTTTAAAAATTTTAACGAGGGTGTTGGGATTAAACAAATTTTATTAATTAATATGAATACATTAATAAATACATAGAATACTTATATTTTAAATAATAAAGTAAAATATTTATTATATGTCATAATAAATTTTAATTAATTTTCAATAAATATTTTTTTTTTATTATTTGACACAATTTGTGTAAAATAAATAATATTTATTGCTTCAAAGAATCCAAACTCCTTTATTATTATAAATCATATAAATATTTTACAACTACATATTTCGATAATTTCATGATATATACAAATATTAGATTCAAAATTCCAAATTCCACTTTATAATAAGTTAATAAGAAAATGATACTATCAAAAATATATCTTTGATGAATTACAATAATATATTTTATATTAAAAATAGTAGATACGTATATAGTAGGTTTCACCAAAGGACGTAGTGAATTCATGCATACAGATAATAATACTTTTTGTCTACGAATATTGTAAACAACGGATATATCATTAAAAAGAAGTATTAAACATACCCAAAAATTCCAACGAGAAGTGGGATTGAAACCATTGTTTCCCTAAGTAAAATTAATAAATTAATGTATAAAGTATGTATTTCATATAATTGATTAAAATATTTTAAAGCTGTTCAAATAAATATTATATTTTAAATAAATATCCAGATTTTTTATTAATAAATGCATTTTATACTAAAAAAAAAATTATTCAATATTTTAATGAATTGAAACTTACTTTTAAAAATAAACAATATCATGTTTTTTCTAATGATGTATTTTAATAGTTTTATAAAAAATTTATTTATATATTTATTTATTCAAGTACACGGACCTTTAGTCCTTTATAATCATACACAAACAATGCAGTAGATAAGAAAGTTACTATACTTGCATTACTTAATATCATTACAAATGTTGAAAATAGTTATACTTAGGAGTTAGTTGTACAAATCGAAGAATCGACGGGATAATGCAGGATTTAAACCCTTGCACGCTACGTATGTCGAGGGGGTTGTAGTCCGAAAAAGCTACATCATTTCAAACCCTTATAAGTCTTGCTATCGGTGTATAATATAAGGAATTATCACGGTAGGTTGCCTCCAACAGTGGGGCACTAGGTCTCAAGTTATACGGAACGGTTCTTGTTACAAAAAGATTGACCAGGCCAGAATAGTCTAGCTGACTGTGTGCAATCTTATGAACCAGACAGCAAATGATAAGGTCATGACCAGATTTTACAGAACTAACTTTTAAAATAGAAGCTTTACCAGAGTAATCGTGATTCCAATACATCATCGGTCCACCCACTCTATACGACATAAATCTCAGAAAACTATGATTTACTCGTTCCAATATTTAAACGGTTCTGATACGCTGGAGTCCATATAACTGAGCATTAATTCAGAATCGGCAGTACCAACGCTCTATAAAGATAAACCAAAGTTTTGGTATTCTTAAAGTCATATGAGTTTCGGATTAGAAAACCAAGCACACCATGAGCTCTAGAAGTTACCCCTCTCAAGTGCTTATCAAAATTGAGCTTACTATCAAGAGTTCATACTTATATTATTAAAGTGATAGTCAAAGATAAATGTATCTTTACACCTCGAGAAACGAATAACATGACATTTATTGATGTTCAAAGGTAAAAAGTTAATCAAGGTCCAATTGTAAAACGAATTGAGATCAGCTTGTAATTTAAAAGCATCGAATTGTGATGTAATGGTGCTATATATTTTCAAATCATCTGCATATACCAAAAATTTCACAAAACTCAGATGCTCATTCAGGTCATTGATAAATAAAATAAACAATATTGGTCCCACACGAGATCCCTGCGGAACACCAGACAATACATTGATAGGTTGAGACACCACATTTCGAAAACGTACGAAACGAACCCTGTCAGCAAGATCAGACTCAAGCCAAGCATGTACCTTTCCCCTAATACCCACACGCCACTGCTTATCGAGCAGCAGTTCATGGTTTACCTTGTCGAAAGCTCTCGAAAAATCAGTATAGATAGCATCCACTTGATACGAGTCATCAAAAGAGCTAAATACGAAGT
>JAPYYV010014200.1:0-23072 GCA_030522625.1 Copidosoma aretas
TGAGGGGGGCTGAGGGGGGGCGGAGGGGGGGCACTGAAATTTAAAAAAATGATTTTTTACGTGAAATCACGGAGAAAACGATCGAATTTTTGAGGGGGGCTGAGGGGGGTGAGGGGGGGTGAGGGGGGGCTACAAACAAATGACGATCATTTAAATCACGTAAAAATATAAGGAATTCACCCGTGAATTGAGGGGGGGCTGGGGGCGGTGAGGGGGGGGGGGTGAGGGGAGACCGAAATAATTTTGTCCTTATCATTATATTTATATAGTAAGATATATATATATATATATACACACTAGTGGGGCTTGGCGCCCTGCGCAACCGCGCGCCAGCACACGATTTTTTTGTATACATAGAATAAATGAATTATTGATAACGACCCAGTTTTTTATATTTATAAAATAATAGAATAAATAAAAATAATCATTTGTTTTTTTTAATATATGAAGTTTCTAATTGAATGAACACTCTTGTGCTTTTTTATTACAGTTATAATATATAATAGCCGTATTTTATAATTAAAAAACTAATCAAAGATATTTTAAATTCCATTGATAAGTGAATATTTTCAAAGAAAAAATTAATGAATACTAGAAAATTTATTCCTTTCCCTAGAAAATTTAGATGATGTTTTATTTTTATTAACAAAAATAAAAAAACCGATCTTTAAGAAATTTTTAAATTTAAAAACATTCTTTTGAATTGCATGAGAATATATAGATTTTTTTTTAATCACTACTGAACAAAATGTTTTTTTTTTTATTGAGCAGCTTACTCACATGCATTTCAGACTATCGAAGGCGCTTACATTACAGTGTTGACATTTCATAGCCAGATATACACATGAACACATACATAAATGAATAGTACAATGATCTGAACCTATATTTACTGGCTTGTATGTACACTTATATACAACACAAATCTTGAATTTTTGAAAAACTTTCTATAAGTGCGATTTAATTCTTGAATATCTTCTTTCTCCATAATATCATATCCGTTTTAGAGAGTGTAAATTTTTCATGAGAAAAAGTGCTAGTTATTAGAATTTAAACCTGAAAATAAGTACGAGATGAAGATTTGATAATTCTTGATTAAGCTTTTGTAATCAACAAAAAATCTTCAGCAATCATTCATCTAACTTTTTTCAACTTATAAAAATAGCTTATATTTAACAATGTCTGCTCGCCCATACTTCTGAAATTAACGGATCCCAAGTCGAAGGTTTAATAACTAATATTTAAAATTTAAAAAACCACCGTTTTCTATGGCAAATTAAATGTAGATTTATTAATATGCAGAAAAAGTAAAGTAGTTTTCATAAATATAGATTATGATAGTGGTTCAAGCATATAGAATATTTTTTTTTTTTTTTTAATTAGGGTTGTGACTATCAAAGTGAATAAACAACATTAACAACTTGGAGAGTAAATGCATACAATTTTTATTTAAAAAATGAGTTGGTCAATATTTTGTTGACCAAGCAACATCATCAGGACATGTATAATTGACATAAAATAGACATAATAAATACAAAGGAAATACATAAATATCTTACTATATATATAGTGATAAGGATTCAAAATATTCCGCCCCCCTCACCCCCCGCAGCACCCCCTCAAAAATTCGATCGTTATCTCTGTGATTTCACCTAAAATCCATGTTTTTAATTTTTCGTTGGCCCCCTTAGCCCCCCTCACCCCCTTCTAAAAAACTTAGACATTTTTCAGGTTTTGTCGGCCCCCCCTCAAAAACTTAAAAAAATTTTGCATCGTACCTAGCCCCCCCCCCCTACCCCACCCCCTCAAAAACTTAGAGATTTTTACCAGATACTTATTTTCATAGATCCCCCGAAGATGGCCGAAGTCACTCGACAGACACTATCTCGCCGAAATCTGCCGAACACAGACGATTTATTCCGATTGAAGACGAACCCTCTAACCAAAGCTTTTTAACATCATCGAACATTGCCGAAAACAATCGAATGCAGCTGAAGCCACTCCTTTAGAGCTCCTTTTCATTTTTTATTTTTCCCGCACTACATATTTGGCAAATAGACAAACGCAGATCAATAAAACGTTACGGCTCATAATACGAGTAATAAAACTGATAACAGAAGATCCGTACACTAAAGAAAAATACGAAATGAAAATATAATAAAACTCAAGTACCTACAATTAAATAACCAAATAGACTCGCCCACTTATACTGCTTATTAATCGATCATCTATTTACTAATTAAGATTGTAAGCAGAGTATTCTATTGTGATTTGGAATAAAGTATATAGAATGATAATAACCTGTTACAGGAATGGGGCAGGACAACCGATCAATGCACATGGTGCCAAAAAAAAAGGTGTTTGCAAACCATGATTGTTCTAAAGTCTAGCAAACTGTATCTTAGCAGTCATAGGCTAAGCTCTCCTAATAGCAATCATGTTTTCATACAAAATATCATTAGCACTATTTTTTAGTGTACTATATATTTACTATATAGATGTATTGTACTTTTTATCATAATGTAAACATACAAGGTTTGCTGTATAGCACATGCTTTTGACAACGGAGAAAACAAATAATATTTAAGGAAAAAGGGCTACATATTTGTAATATATAAGTTTAAAAATTTAAACAATTATTATTTAAATAATTTTTCCACTCCACCTTATGGTAATCATTCAGAAGCGCTTTTTTAATAATGGTTTTCCCATTTGTCTTGGTAGCATAAGCATTACACAAACTTAAAGTAACTTGAATTATCGTACGACAAACGTTACTTTATAGATTTTTTACAACACTTTAATGATACCAAGAAAAGTAGGCCTACTCCACTTTTTAATCCTGATTTAAATTGAAAAAAGTCATAAATAAATTTTAATATAAAGAATAATAATCAATGATAAATCAAATATTCAATTACCATCAATAAAACTTTCTTCCCAAACAATATTGTCAATACTATTGTTATCATTTGAATGCAATTGTATAAATATATTATTTGGGTTTTTGCATCTGGACAATGCTACATATAATTGTCTATGAGAAAATAACGGCTTATTCAAGTAAAGACCTATTTTATCAAAACTCTGACCTTGAGATTTACTTAATGCTATTTTAGGTATCCAAAATTTATTTCTAATTTTTCCACTCGTAATAACTTTTATTTCAATGTTGAATTTAAATAATTTTTTATTTTTAATAGTGTGCCATTACAAAGTCCATCATTAATATTTGAATTTCTTATCAACATAACGACTGCTCCTATTTTTAAATTCACTTTATGCGGGGAAAGACCTTCTCAAATGTTATTTAACACTTCTATGAAAAAATTAATATAAATATCATCATTAGATTCATCAACTCCTTTGTATGTTGCTTTGTTAATACTGTAATACGTTACTTTGTTTCCTTCTATATGATTTAAAATTTTATTATTTAAAAAAATGGTGTATTCGTTATGAGTAGTTAATATAGCACTATTCATATTAAATTTTAAATTTTTTCCAAATATTTCCGAGCAAACATATGTTGTTGTCCAATTGTCTAGAATATTGAATTTTTTGATTATTCCGTTTCCAATATATAACAACATGTTGGAAAAATTTTCATCAATTGATCGAATATTCGTATTTAAATAAAAAATTTTGAATAATCTCCATAAATATGATGATTTTATTGTTTCTTTGGTTATTATGCTTCTATTACTATTTTTGATGACTGGTAAAATTTGACGGAAATCTCCTCCCAATACTATTAATTTTTCTCCAAAAGGTTTGTCATTGTTACATAAATCTCTCAAAGTTTTGTCAAGAATTGCTAATGCTTTTTTCGGTGACGCTTCGTCTCAAATAATTATCTGAACTTCTCTTAATTTTTTTTTCATCCATTTCGAATTCTAGAAATAAACTTTCACTATTATTTAATGCCAACGGTAATTTAAAAGTTCTATGACTTGTCATACCTTTTGGCAGCAGAATCGACGCAATACCTGTCCACGCCATAGATATAATTTTTTGTTTTCTTGAAATAGAATAATAAATTATAGTTTTGTACAAAAATGTTTTTAGAGATTCTCCTGGACCATCAATAAAACAAATCTTATTACTTCCATTATATATACATCTAAAAATGTAGTTTTGTGCTTCGTTCAATTTAAGGTACAAATCATTGAACATTTTTTTACTGTATTTAATTTCTCCACAATTGTTCTCTACATCTAAAATAAAATTTTCTGGAATAGGTAGATTGGAGTTCTTACAAGACTTATTTTCTGATTCAAAAATACTGTTTATACGTAAAAGAGCTTGATTTTTTTTTATTATCAACGAAATCTTCAGTAAATTTTACTTTATTTTTTCTCCATATATCATTACCTTGAATATTTAATGCAAGTAAGAACCATGCAAAAAATTTTCTTAATTGATTCGGTAGCATCGTAACACTTGCATCTTCAAAATTTTTTGAAATTTACAAATCATGTTCAATAAGACCCATACTTATTACTGTTTCTTTAAAACTCCTGTATAATTTTCCTTTGTATTATTTTAAATCTTCAAATAAAGTACAACAACCTTTTTTTTTATTTAATATTAATTTTAGAAAAAATCTTTCTTGGTTTTTTGAAGAAATCACATGTATTCTACCGATTGCATTATGTTTTCTAGAACGTCGTCGTTGTTCCCATTATTTTTTTGCTTTATTAAAAATATAATATTCAGGAATGTTTACGTACCTTAAATATTTAGCAAAATCATCAATTTTATTAATTTCAAACCATTCTGTTAGCTGTGTTTTATAATTATCTACATATTCAGAAATTTTTTTTTCTTTAAATACTATTTTTTGTCTATTTTCAAAATAAATGGGCAAATTAACTACGCTATGGCTCCTACCACAAAAAGGATAGTCTTGTAAGCGCCATGCTGCTTCCATTGGACCTAAATAACGTGCATCAATATACTGTTTAGTTTCATGGTAAACTTCATTTATAGAGTTTGATTCTTTTTAAATTTTACAAAATGCTCTATCGTTCCCTTTATGAATATAATTATATATGTATTGTATACTTTGTACTGATGCACAGTACTCAACATTTATATGACAATCATATTTCATCAATAAAAATTTATTGTACGGAAAAAACATTAAATTATCAACTAAAATTTGTTCATTACTATTCTTTATTCCACATATCTTTTGATAATCAAAATATTATCTCTTCCTCTATATTCTGGATAACTATTTTTTTTTATAAATTTACCATCACTAAAGTTTTTTGGAAAATTCTTTCCACAGATTGTCTCATTTGTATTTAAACATGACTATAAATATTATGCGGACCATGCAACATGTGTTTGATAACTAATTTTTTCAGCTTTTCATCATATGAGGGAATCTCTGCACATATAATATTATCAAAGCTTGTGGTAAACCTCGTTTTTGAAATTTAATAGTGTAAACATATGATATTGTTTTATTGAAAAAATTATTTTTTGTTATATCATCTAAAATAAATTGTAACTTTGTATCAAACAATTTTACTGCTATATTTGGTACGTCATTTGGTAAAGTGTTTTTAGGAAAGTCTTTCAATACATTTTTAGTTTCTTTCCATTTGAAATTGCATGTAACAGTTATAAATAAATCTGATCTGTCACATTTTCTTATAATTGCCATTGCATCTTAACAATGCTGTTGTATGTATCGTGGCCCGCCTATATACGTTGAAGGTAAGAAAAAAAGGTTTTTAATTTTTTGTTTTTTATTAAAATTTTGTGTGATATTTGATGCACTATTGATGATATGATCTAATAAACCTTGATAACATTCGATACGTAAATGTTTTTGATTATTTCTCAAACAGTTCATCCGATTACTTTCAATCATAATATAAGCATGTAAGAAACATTGTTGTGTTAATCTTCCTGATTTTAAGAAAAGGATTGAATCTTACATTTTTTGGTCTGTAAGACAACCTGTATATATAGTATTGTAACATTGAAATTTTTTCATTCATTTTATTAACATTTTTCAAATAATAAAAACACTTTAACAAATGACATACGAAATATAGCAGTAAGTCTGTTTAATACAAAGTTGCAATTTATTTTGGATGATATAAGAAAACACAATTTATTCGATAAAATAATATTATATGTTTACACTATTAAATTTCAAAAAAGAGGTTTACCACACGCTCATATATTGGTCACGCTGCATCCTGATGAAATTATAACACCTGATGATATTGATAACATTATATCTGCAGAGATTCCCTAAAATGATGAAAAGCTGTAAAAATTAGTTACTAAACACATGTTGCATGGTCCGCATAATATTTATAGTCCATGTTCAAATAAAAATGAGAAAATTAGAAAAAACAATTTTCCAAAAAACGTTTTGATAGTACATTTATCAAAAACAATGGTTATCCAGAATATAGAAAAAGAAATAATATTTTGGATCAAAATATATTTAGAATAAAGAATAGTAATGAATAATAGTTAGCTTGTAATCCAACCAAAATCACCTAAAAGAAGTAGTATAGGAAAAACCATTGGATCTACATATTTAGATAATTTGTTTAAATACGTATGAGTTAGTACATTTTTAGGAAGATTTTTGGAATAAAAACATAAATCAAAATCATTTAATATTTCGTTTTTAGAAATTATTTTAGCACCACACTTTGCTATCACAGGTTTATTATGTCTACTATTATTTTCGCCGTTTTTACGCAAAAAATACATTTTATATTCTGGTAAGGTTTGAGATTTTGTAATGTTATATAGATATATATAACTTTTCGAAATTGGATCTTTATTTAGATTTGTTGTTAAAATTTTTAGGTGTTCTTTAACCAAATTCAGATTCATTTCTAATCTTTTCTCAATGGCATGGACATCGTCATAAATCTATAATAAACTGTTGAAAGGCTTATTACTTGTACTTTTTAAACTATAAGAAGTTGTGTGACAAACTTTACCTTGCAATTTTTAATTATAAACAGCTTTTTTTTCTCATGCAATATATTAGCATTAAAAGATGCAAAAGAAAAGATATTATAATCCTAGTCTAAAATTATTACCACATAGTAATGAATTTTTTAAATTTTTGTCATATTCACTTAATGGAGGTAGAATAATTTCTCCTTTTTGACAAAATAATTTTTTTTTTTTTTTTTTCAAAAAACTGCACAACAAAAGTGACATTTGAAATCCATTACTTCAAAGTAGCTCGGCTCGCATAAACTACTTTTGACAGAATTTATTTCACATTCTCGTCTTTTTTTCAATACAATATTATCAAAACAATCTATATTTTTCAGTTTCATACATTTTTTGTTAGTTTTTTCCAAACTTTTTTTATTTTTGAAACTGCAAATTCTTTCTTTGAAATATTGTTTTTTCAATTGTCGTCATTAAAATGTGTTTAATTACAAGAATTTTTTTTCCCTAATTTTTTTTTTCCTTTTTGAGCACATTGTAGTCTACTATAATAAAATAATAAACATTTTGAACATCAGAACAAAATAATATCAAATTTTCTTCACTTCATAAGTTTGCCAAAAATTTGACTTGAATTTTCGTGTAAAACTTTTATATGAATATTATATACTTCAACAAGACTTCTGATTTCAATCTCAAAACTATACTTGTGTCTCCACCAACAGAAAAAGGATAGTTCAAAACTATGTACATTTAACTTTTTTTAGAGTAAAACGGTGTTTTCAAAGTTGATATTATGCGATTTCCGCTTCAATAATCGCTTATTTTTGGGAAAAACTCTTAGTATTAATAACACTATCACTTATTAGCGGTTGTAAATAGTATAAATCATTTTTGTAATAGTATTATATTTAAGTTAGACGTATATAGTTTAATCTCTTATTATAGTAATAACTAATAAAATACGTTAAATTACATTTAACATTTATAAACGATTGTCTGTAATCTACTGTTTTAGAGTTGGCGCACCCCCATGCGCGCTCCGCGCGCCAAACCCCATAATTCAATATTTTTCTTCTGAAGTCTAAATATTAAATACAAGAATATATTTTTTATTACACATATATGCGTACAAACATAGAGAACGAAAGCGATCTCATAAAAATTCGATAAAAATTTCAACAAATATAGTCAATATATGAAATGAGATTACTGATTTATCAATAATTGTTAATAATGTAATACTGATGATGACTCTAATTAGTATTTAAGGTTAATATTGATACATATGTATTTGTTTATGATATTATCGTAATCATTGTTATTACAAAAATAGTTATTAGCATATTTTCTAATTATTGTTTTAAAATCAATTATTGATATTAGTTTATATTAATAGGTCATTTTAAATTCTTCCCTCACATTTGTAAATGTAAATTTTTTATTTTATTATTTTCATTTCGTAAAAAGATTTTTATATACTTCTACATGTCCTTTTTTTATTTCATAACTATTAAAAATTCTTATTCTCTTTTATTCGTGCTAATTATTTTTTCAATAGAGGAACTTATATGATTAAACATACAACAACGTGTTAGAATTTCTTTTTACACATAAATATCTTATATTTTCACATGAATCAACTATCTCCTGCATATCTCTCCATTATATTTGAATCCTATATTTCTAACTGATATTATTATTTCATTTGTTGTTTTTTTTTTCTCTTTACATAGCAATGTGTGCTTTATATATTTTTCTCTTTCATTGCAGAGCATACAGTATATCACTGAAAAACTTCTAAACCTAATCTTTTTCTTTGTTCTTTATTTTTCTCTCTCTTTTTTTTTCATATATAACGGATGATAAAGTTGTCAAATATCATAGATTTCTTCTATATTTTCTGATTTACAAAAGTCTTCCTTTACTTTGTAAAATTATCGGTGATTTTTAAGTCTGTTTTCCTTCGTTGCTGTTTTTATAAATCCTATCGTTTTCCAATCCTCTACTTTTTCATGTACAACTTTAATTTCTTTGCCTATTTTGTATGATTTTCATTGATTAAGTCCATTAACTCTTCTATTAGGCATAGATAAGGCCACCTGCTCTTGTCCATTTCTGTTATGTGCAAAAAGTAAATTTATTGCCTTATTCTTATGCCTATTTCTAGGCTAACCCTTCCCGCCTCCATTTCTTACATACATCCTGGTGTATTTGCATTTAAACCTAACCTGATATTTGTAAATCTGAATCTATTTTTTCCACTTTTTCTTTCCTTTTTCATTACCAAATTTATTCCTACCTTGCCTGCCCCCAGCATCCTTCTACCTCTGCATATAAACTCAACTTCATATTTTGAATCTGCCTTTTATTCGTTCTACATATTTTTTTCCTGTTTCATAGGCAAGTCTCCGCTATGTATGTGTAAAATAACTCCATCATGTAGTCCAAGAAAAAAAAAATTTAATAATAATTTTCTACTTAAGCTCTTGTGCTTAAGCCTAGAACTGCTTTGTCTTCACATTGCTCCCTATCTATCGTTTTTTTCGTGTGCCATTATAATTTTTTGTTAAGAACCACACTTCTGGTTCCATTTGCTCGTTTAAAACTTCCAATGCCTTCAATTCAAATTAAAACAGATCTGTTTTTATTCTTCTTCATCCCTAAAAATTAATATTTTTTTTTGGCTTACTTCCGGTATATTTTTCGTAATATATGTATCTCAGTGTTTCTGCATATGTTTTGTGTCTTTAAATTGCTGTGTGCCCAAAACAATGTCATCTGATGATTTGAGACGGTAAATTTGAAGTTGGTCTTCTGTTTAGTCTCCTACATTATCTTACATCTACTTACCGTCTATTTTCTTTATAAAAAAAACTCTAAAGTACCAGGCTACATGGGCAACCATGCAACCATACCTTACCTCTTTTATTGTTTGAAGTAAATTTGTTGGCTCCTGGCCGTAATTCCCTGTTTTTTTGTACATTTCTAGATTCTCTTCAACATTTTATTAATTTTTATACTTATCCCGCTTACATACAATTTGACCCGGAAAGTTTCTCTATTAATGTTATGATATTTTATTTGATGTCTACGAAAACAACATATAATTCTTTGCCCCGTGCCTCTATTCTATTTTCAGTTGAATGATTTAGTACAAAAATTTCACACCTTGTTCTTTAATTTTCTCTGATGCCAGCCTGACGCTCCTTTTTTTATTTTATACTCCTATACCTATTTTTCTACTTATTCAGCGATTATAATCGCTAATATCTTGAATGCTACATTTAAAAAGCTATTTTCTTGTAGTTTTAACGTCCTTCTACACCTTCCCTGCCTTGTGAATTTGACAGAATCTTGCTATTTCCCACGCTTGGAGAGTATGTGTATTAGTCTATAAGCTATGAAGTAGGTTTTTAAATTTAATTTTCCAAATTATTTGGAGATTTTTGAAACAGTTTTCCATAATTCTGTCTTCTCTTGTGTCTTTTTTATTTTTTATATTTACAAAGACATTTTTTTAATCAATGATTGATATATCCTCGGAAAATCTTTCTAGACATTGCTGTTAATTCCAATTTTCCTTTATTTTTTTTTCTTATAACTTATATAATTGTTTTCTCTTGACAAATTTTTAATATTATTTTTTCATGCCTGTTTCCTTATAACCACCCTTTTTTTCTGTTTTTTTTTTTTTTTATATCTCTCCTTAACTCATTCGAATTTTACTTTTTCCTTCTTTTCTTAGTTTTCTTCGGCTTCATTACGTTATTTTATATCTTATCATTATATTAAAGAATATTACCTTACTCTCTTATTCCGTCTTTACTTTCACTTTTTTTAAAATTATTCTTTAATTTTATCTACAATCCATATATTCCGCTTTATTTTTGTGAATTCCCGTTTATCAATTTGCAATGATTTACATTTATGGATATTATCATTTTTAGTTCCTCTGCTGCCTGTGTAATTGAATTAAGTATCATTTCCTATTTTTATGTGATATTTATTATCAATGTATATTAGCCTACCTACGCGCTCTGCTTGCTAATTTTGCAATTATTTATATCTATGAAATAAATTATTTGAATAATCATCATATTAATATAGAAAATTTCTCATAATAATGATGAATTATTTACTTATTTATTAAGAAAGCATATAATTGTGTATTCCTCATTTTAAGTAATGATTTTTAAAATATATTTTTTTTTTTCTAAATATTTTAGTTTTTATTTTTTTTTAAATGCTTTTTTGAAAATATTTCTTTTTAAGAACTTTTAATTTGAAAAATAGCAGAGGACCACAAAAAAATTGACGTAAACAGACATACGTCTTCTGTACGTGTTATGGGGTGCTGAATTTGAATTTGTTGAGCATTTATAGCCAGCACGTCCAGATGTTTCGTCAATCGCAAAAAACAAATGAAAATGGATGTTATTTATGGCAAAGCATGTACTACTAGGTCTGATGTCCGAAGAGGAACTAAATATTTGTTGTCCTTATCTACTTACCTAAATCTAATAAATAATGTGGGAAATATAAACACGAAATCCACGAATTTGCAAGTTTATAACTCATAAAATGAATATTTCAATGCTTACCCTTGAAAGCTAAAACACTAAAACTGTAGATATCGATACTCTAAACTTTATAAGCATAAAAAATTATTTTGTCGTAATCACCTGAACCGCAATACTTCTTATACCAAATCTTAAAATTTAAAAACCCCAAGTCCTTAGACCAACATTAAATTAGGTGGAAACAAAAAAAAATTGTTTCAGAAAAATTGTTTTACTTAGTGTTGATTTTTTTCGTGAATTTTTTTTAAAATTTCGTCAAAATGAAAAAGTATGTCTTTCTTTTTGAATTAAAATTGTTTTTCTTTTAAAACTGGTAAATTTTAATCAAAATTGTCGATTAACAATTTCTTATTTTCTTAACAAGTTCATAAATATATCTACTGTTTAAAAAAAAATTATTCGAAATTATATAAAAAAAATGGTCGTAAGAGTACAATATTTGGAATAATTGCAGCTAGGATGTTTTTTGAAATTCTACCTTTTATTTAATGACTCACCTTAATTGATGACTTCTTTCACTTTGCTTTATAATATTTCATATAAAGTTATTATGTTACATTTAAGCTACTTGTATGCAGGACTCTGGTTCCGAACTGGCACTGCATATAAAGAGTAATATTACGAAAAAAAATCGACTTTGTTCATTATTTAAAAAGAAAAATAAATTTATTCACCTGAAGCATAGTGTATGATTAGCTAAAAGCCTCATTTTATTTTTATTATTTACATAAAAGACACGCCTTATTTTTAATTTCTTTAATATTGTAAGATGATCAAGAAGCGTTTGCATAGCTGTGCGTCGACTACGTAATTTACAATCATCTCGCAGGGCAAAAAGTAAAAGTAAACAATCTATACACATATGATCATCTAAATTTGTATGTATGTGTATAAGTTCAATTTATAAGTTAAAACCTGCTTGCAGACTAGATGTCAGTTACTCTAGTTTTGTCCACTCCCAAATTTTAGCAGTCTGCCGGCGATACAGTTACAATTAAGTTAGACAAAAGAACTATAAAAACGATCTTGAATTCCGAAGCAAAATACAAATGTACTTTGAAAGATGATGGTAAGGCTCCAAGATAATAGAAAGATGACAAAACAGAAGTTATATAAAAACAACAGATTCGTAGAATTACTTTAAATAAGTATTTTTGTATATCACAATGTTTTTTAAAGTTATTGATTTTAAGTATAACCATAAAATACTTATAAAAAAAATATATTGGCTGGATCACGAAAGCTTTTTAGTACTATTTTAACTACAATTAAGTTTAGCAGAATTATACGTTGTAAAAAACAAAGTTAATTTATGCTGAAAAATTTTAATATCCATACGGTTTTGTAAGAATAACGTGTCTTTTTTTATTCAAAATTCCGACTAATAGATTTTCTTTTTGTGTGGAATTCGAGTATCGCGCTTTAAGCCCCAGCAATAGTCCGCCAGCATGTTCTCATCCCATACTTCTTGATATCTTCTTTCAACATCTTTAAGGTCTTGGTGAAATCTCTCACCCTGTTCTTCACTAAAATGACCCAGATTTTCTGGAAAATACTCAATGTGTGAGTCCAGAAAATGTTTGTTTTATAGGCTGGATCTTTTGTATTGCCTAAAAATTTTGTACACACCTCTTTAAAACTTTGCCATGCAGCTTTTTCCTTCTTCACCATAAGTTTTTCAAAATTTTCATCTTCCATAAGCGCTCTTATTTGGGGACCATCAAACACTTCCTCATTAATTTTTGCCTTAGAAAGTTTCGGAAATTTTTTAAAAATGTATCTGAAAGCATTACTATTCTGCCTCCTCATCGCTATGACTAATTATTTAAATTATCCAAACTGAATGTGAAGTGGAGGAAGCAGTACTTTGTCAACGGGTAATAAATGTTTTTTCAAAATATTTTTAGACCCAATTTTTAAATTATTTCTTGAAGGCCAGATCTTAGTAACATTATGCTTATCGCGTGCACGACTGTCTCACTCACATAAAAAACACGGATATTTAGTGAAACCACTTTGCTACCCTAGCATAATAGTTATGATTTTCAAATCTCCACATAAGAGCCACCTAGGTTCTATGTATTGTAATTTATTCAAAATGATTCTTAGATTTTCATATTCTTCGTTAAATATGACGGAATGAGCTACGGAAATAGGAGCGTACTTATGACCATTGTGTAGCAAAACAGCTTTTAAACTTCTTAGAGATGAGTCAAGAAAAAGTCGCCAATCATTTGCGTTGTAATTAATACTATTGAATTCGTTGATAAGACCTTTTATATCATTACAACAAACTAAACTATTTTCTCTAGAAAAAAATTTTCTGGATGGTACATATCTATCACAATAATATGTAATTCTATTACTGAGAGCTAAACCTTTTTTCTCTTTCAATCTTGAAGCGAGCAGCTCTGCATTCTCTTTCAAAAGTCCTATATCTCGGACTAAGTCACTTAATTCATACTGAGAAAATTTACCTTTGATCACATCTTCATCTGAGACCCCACTTTCACTTTCGTCTATTACTTGAGAGCTACTTACATCTTCAAGCATTCCATCATCTCGATCAAAATAAGATGGCTGAGTATTTGGTTGTAGACTGTCAGAATAATGAGTTTTGGATAAATTGTTAGAAGTAACCTCGCTTTGCAAAATTTTTTTTTGAAAACGTTATCAATGGCAAATCCGGATACAAAATAGAAGGCTTATTTTTAGAATTATAAGCCGGAGTATTACATATGCAAAAATAACAATCGGTATCGTGATGTATAGGATTTCGCAATCGCATTGGAACAGAAAAAGGTTTAGCACTCTTGTCTCCTTTTGCATAGTTAGATATATGTGTATAATAACTAGTACAAATCATCTTTGTAGTTCAATTGCAATCTAGAGTATCCTTTCTAATATTAAAACACTTTTTATAGTTCTTCTTAACTGTCGAAGTTAAGCTTTTTTTTTGTTTCTGTAAAGTATAACAACCACACACAACACAAAAAGTATCTCTATTTTGACAAGCTAAAAACATTATAAATATGTAATATAGCTTCTTGTAAGAACAATTTTGGAATAATTTGTAAATAACAAAACTTTCGACGCTCTATATACATCAAATGACTTGACGCAATACTTTTATAATAACGACAGATTAAGTACTCAATGTAATTCTTTTTGCGGTGTCAATAGCAGTCAAATAAATTCTATTCGCATGGTGCTGGTTCTGGTACATCGCTAACGGCACGAAATTTTAAATTAAAAAAATCAATTGCTTGTTATATAAATAAATTATACTATAACTCATGATCGATTTCATAATAAAAAAATACAATTGAGATATTTTGTCAATTAGAGTATGTAATTTATTTTTAAT
Source organism: Copidosoma aretas (assembly GCA_030522625.1). NCBI lineage: Eukaryota > Metazoa > Arthropoda > Insecta > Hymenoptera > Encyrtidae > Copidosoma > Copidosoma aretas. The sequence goes on from JAPYYV010014200.1 coordinate 14,899, forward strand.
TTAAGTATATATAAGTGATTCCGCCGAAACTGGCTCAGACGATGTCCCCGTTTTTAGTGCGCGAACGGGGGTCAAATAGATTGACGTGAAAGTGTGTATTTACGTAAAAAATGCGCTCGTTCTGGCCCAATCGTCAAAAATAACATTCGATGCCGTTTTGGGGGTGAAATTCACGATATTCACATCAAAATATCCTTTCTGTTTTTTTTTTGTTTCCAGCTCATTTAATGTTGGTCCAAGGACTTGGGGTTTTTAAATTTTAAGATTTGGTATGAGAAGTTTTGCGGTTCAGGTGTTTACGGCAAAATAATTTTTTATGCTTGAAAAGTTTAGAGTAACGAAATCTACAGATTTAGTTTTTCAGCTTTCAAGGGTTAGCATTGAAACATTTATGTTATGAGTTATGAATTTGAATATTAGAGGAGTTCGTGTTTATATTTCCCAAATTGTTTATTAGATTTAGGTAAGTAGCTGAGAAAAACAAAGATTTAGTTCCTCTTGGGGCATCAGACCTAGTTGTACATGCATTGTCATAAATAACATCCATTTTCATTTGTTTTTTGCCATTGACGAAAAATCTGGACGTGCTGGCTATAAATGCTTAAAAAATTCAAATTAAGCACCCCAGAATACGTATAGAAGACGTATGTTTGTTCACGTCAATTTGTTTTTTTGTGGTCCTGTGTGATAGAACATTCATAAAAACGATTGCTTGGGCTAGGATTTCGGACACACACACAAAAGTGATGTATTGTGATCTTAGATAACAATTAATCAAGCTTAACTTAGCATATATTTCCGAGTGCATTTACATAGAACAAATACAATAACCTTTTTTTGGGTTCACTCACTGGATTTTTTTTTTATAAATTACCATTACTTTAAATACTCATAGAACAACTTCAAAAGCTATAACAAACATACTAAAAATAATCGGACTTTTGAATAAATTTGATTACATAGATATTAAATTAATACAAGATTACATGTACACTTATAGTAGTACAATAATTTCATCGTTTTAACGCATTTATCCTCTTTACATTTTTTTCGCTCTATTTACACATTTTATACAATTGCCCCCATTCTATTGCAAACTTTAATCATTTATATTGATTTTATGATTTTTTTTCAGCTTAAGAGATTCACTACTGTTAAGAATATTTTTGATGCGTTAATTCTAATGTGTGGTTATTATGAAAAACAATTTTTTACTCGACGTATTGTAAAAATTTGTAAATGAAATTTGAGAAATTTATTACATACTTGAAATTTGTTACATTAAAATAATTAATTTTTTTTTGCAGGTATTCCATTGTAGATTGTTTTAGTACGTCGGCTTATTATAATTTTAATTTATATAATAATGTATCAAAGATATAAACAGTGTAATGTCAAACTTCAGACAAATGTCATTTTTTTAAAAGGTATTAGTATCAGGACAACAATTTTTTTTAAATAACTGAATAATATTCAAAAAATTTAAATAGCATGATTAGTATTTCTTAAGAAACGAAGTCTTTTTTATTATTACTAAAAGTCTTAATACAAACATTATGAATAACTTGCATTAAATGCCCTTTTTGGTCTTTCTACTGAAAGCAAATACCTTAATTTACTGATGACTTATAGTAGCGTTTACGCTGTGCTGAAAAAAATACACGTAATGAGTTAAGACTTTATATATCATTTTTCGTTGTGGAAATATTTTTGCAGCTCATTTTATAACCTCCGATCATCAATGCTATCTTTTTAATGTAAAATTCAAACAAACACTTTTCCACATAACCAATGATTTCCGTGCATATGCCCCTTATGATATACTCTGTCTTACTCTAATATTATGCATGATTATTATTCTGTTAGTAAAGATGACTATTTTAGATGAACCAGATTATTTTGAAACGAACTGATTATCGACCAATCTGCAACCACATGTGCTGTGTCTGACCACTCATTATAACTAAGGTTTTCGTACGACTAAGTACATAGTTACTTATGTTCTGACCAGGTGTCTATACTTATTGTCTTGGCTTATATATAATTATATATAAAACAATGTGTACTAGTATATGGAAATCAGCCAATCACCAGCTTGCCCTGCAATATCTAACTAATATCTAAGCCTATGTATTAACATTGAAAACTTAAATATTGAATTATCCACACGTTAAAATTAATTTAATATTGCGAAAAACATGACAGGCTTGTCATTGGCTCTTAAAATAGCAGCTGTGATAGACACCTTATATTTTTACATTATTTGATATACCGTGTACAATTTCGACTCCACCAGCAATATAGGAGGGGTTTTTTAGCTGCCCTAATTTTCTTTCATAACATTTTTGAGATTCCGCGGTTAGTCTCGATTTTTCTCATTTGCTTGTTTCAAGCAGTATAAAATATAGTTGGTTGTTAGGTTTGCTGTTGTCAATTCTGAAAAAGAAAATAAAAGTAAGGTTTGTTTTTCTACATGTATTTGGTATGCTGTTATACTCTCGTTATTCTTCAATACTATTTCATTTTTTACAACGCGAGCGATACTGTATTTAAACACGAATATTACTAAGTATAAACTGTATGTTTTTCTTTGTCAATTTTAATAATTGCTGCCTTTATATACAAATTACTATTTAAAATGGTGGTAAAGGTTACTAAAGTGCAGAATACTTGAAAAGACACCTGATTTAGATTTGATTAGAATGTAATTAAAATTTGGTTGGTAGCTAGGTTTTAAGGTGATGGTGGTTAGCTGAGGCTGAGGTGACAGGGAGGTGGAGGGAGAGCTGTGGGGAGCCGGGGGGAGCGTGGGGAGCGGGGGGGAGCTAACCCAAAAAAACTGGATTAAAAATCACGTAAATATGAACGAATAACTACGTATTTTAAGGTGATTGTGATGGGTAGCGTAGAGGAGCGAGGGGGGCTAGGACTAATTTTTGTTCATATAACTATGTAATATAGGAAGATATATATATACATATGGTCAATTGTATGTAGCTTTATCTCGATGTAAAGGTCCAAATAAAATATCAATTCAAATAGAATCAGAAAATATTGAAAAAATTAAAAATATTGTTAGGGAAGAAATATGGAAATTGTAATAAATTTTGTTGTACATATTATACCATTAATAAAATTTAAAGTGTTAAAATGGTCAGGAAAAACTGAATTGAATTCTTTTATTATTTAATTCGTTAAAATTCTATTTTTACACTTGCAAAAAAATAGTTCTAATTTTACATTATAAGATGACATTGTATATTAATGTAAAATATAGTAATTTCTTCAATTATTGTTGTAGTATATGTGGTGAATCGGTTAAATTTATCATATAGGGGACAAAGGAGGCAGCGTGGGGAAGCGTGAAACAGAAAAAAAATTTTTTTTAACTAAATTACGTGAAAATTTTAAGAATTTCCCCTTGTTTTGAGGGTGAACAACTTGAGCGCTTAAGGGAGCGTTAGGGAAAAAACCGACTGCCCCACACCCCCACACGATACAACTGTAGGATAGAAAAATTAGTTTCACTTACACATTTTTTTATTGATTTTTCATAAATGTCAAGTGGGGGAGTATGTGGAGGAGTATGTGGAGGAGGCGTTGGGGGAGCGGAAACAATTTTTTGGGGGACATGTGAGGGAACGTGGGGTAGTAACAAACAAAATGTTTTTAACCAAATCACGTGTAAATTTGAAGAATGTTCCCTTGTTTTGTATGGGAGCGTGGTAGAGAAAACTGTTTGCCCCACACAATATAACTATATAATATAGGAAGATTAGTTCCACTTACACATTTTTTATTGCTTTTTAAAAAAAAATATAGTGGGTGAGTATGAGCGGGAACAATTTTGTAGGGGAGTGTGGGAGAGTTTCGGGGAGCGTGGGTGAATAACACACAAAATTTTTTTTCAACCGAATTACGTGTTAATTTGAAGAATTTTCTCTTGTTTCGTGGGGGTGCAGCTACGGAGCAGTGGGGAGCATGTGAGGGAGCTTGGGGGAGCGTGGGGAAGCGTGCGGGTAAAAACTGACTGTCCCACACAATATAACTATATATTGTATGAAGATATTTGTAAACATCCGTATATCCATGTCTATATATGTTGAGTGCTCGAAGTAGGACGTAATATACTATAATAAAAAGAAAAAAATCCATATCTGTATGAGACACGAGTGTGTATGATGTATACAATAAAAGTACACTAACAGCTTCATTGAAAAACTAAAAACATACTACTGCTTCATTTGCAATATATTAATCTTGTATTATAAAATAAAGAATTAATTGGGATCTTGCATGAAAAATTCTACTTGGTCCTTCAGGTAGATAATTAAATAATATTAGACACTTTTTTTTTCTTTTGACACACAAACAAAACTAATGGAGATAAAGAACCTGGAAGTTCAGGAGTGGAAAGTGATGACGTCACTCTGCACTAGCAGCTGTACAAAAATCATCTACAAAATGCAGAAAGCAATGGTATACGAAAACTACTGGGTATTTTACAATACAATTTTGAGGATACATAAGACTACTAAAACTAGAACCTGAAGAAATTTCAGACATTTACATGTACCAAATCATGAGTTATACTTTTTTTTAAAACGGCCCAGTATAAAGGTTTCTTGCACTTTGCAAAAAAACCGCTGGGCCAATTAAGTTTCGTTATCGCTTATATTGTCTTATTTCATTGTGTACATTTTTTATTCAGGAACTTTTACTCGTGTAATTTAAACTTCTCGCTTAAAACGCGAGAAACTGTTTTTCGACATTTCGCAATTTCAAAAGGAAAAAAAAAGTTTTTTGCGTTTTAAGGGAAAAGTTTGTCACACGAGAAAAATTGCAAGAATAAAACATGTGCGCTGTAGTAAAAGGGACAAAATGAGCTCCGAGGGAACTTAATTGGTCCCGCGGTTTTTTGGCAAAGTGCAAAAAACCTCTAAATGGCCCGTTTAAAAAAAATTTATTACTCCTGATTCGATACATGTAAATGTCTGAAATTTAGCCAGGTTGTAGTTTTAGTAGTCTTAAATCTATCCTCAACATTTCATTTGAAAATACCCAGTAGTTTTTGTATACCATTGCTTTTTGAATTTTGTACATGATTTTTGTACAGCTGCCAGTGCACTGTGACGTCTTAACTTTCCACTTCTGAACTTCCATGTACTCTATCTCCGTCAGTCTTTGTTTGTGTACAAAAAGAAAAAATACGTGTCTAAAATTTTGTAATCATCTACCTGACGGATCAAATGGAATTTTTCATGCAAGATCCCTAATAATTCTATATTATATAAGACATTTAATATGTTACATATGAAGCAATAGTAAGTTTTCAGTTTTTTAATGAAGCTGTTAGTCTACTTTTATTGTACATATCATACGCACTCGTGTCTCATACAGACATAGACTTTTTTTCTATTTATTATAGTATATTTTCTTTTTATTATACTACATCCTACTTTGAGCACTCAACATATGTAGACATGGATATGTGGATGTTTAAAAATGTATGTGTGTATATATATATATATATATATATATATATATATATATTTATAATTTGATTATATGACACCGTAATCATTGCTGATTTAATGAAAATTCAGCTTGAATCTAAAGCTGTATGCGGGAGTCTCCTCCCAATAATCGAGCTCGAACGTTGGGGCTGCAGCACTTCCAGCTCCGAGTTACAGCGACTCAAACTTTTTGGGAGTCGGCACTCTCAAGCCTGGTGTTGGGAGACTACCAACTTCGGCACAATGCAGCTCAAATATATTCAAGTTGAGGTGGATCAGAATCGGGAGTTATACACAACCAGCATACTGAGTTAGGAGAGCTCAAGCTGTATTGAGATATTGAACCACCAATTCTGGTAGTCTCCCACTAGCATATTTTTTTCAGTGTACTTTAATAATATGATTATATAAATTAGTCATTTTTAATGTTGTTCGATTGCTAAATCCATCATGTGTACATGAATTTCTTATCAACATTACAATCGCTCCTACTTTCAAATATAATTCGTAATTGATATAAATGTCATTATTTGATTTATCTACACCCTTATATGTAGCCTTGTCAATGCTGGAATATATTACAATTTTTCCTTTCATATTACTTAAAATTTTATTATTAATGAAAAAGGATAGTTATTACAGGTTGTTAATATTACACTGTTTGAAGTTAAATTTAAAATGGTTACAAATATCTTGGAACATTCACATTAAGTTATCCAATGTCCAGGAATATTAAAAAGTTCAATAATGCCATCTTCTATACTTAACAGTAACTTAAAAAAAAAATTTTCTCTAGACCTTATGTTAACATCAAATTTGAAAATTTTAAAAAATGACCATAAATATATTAATTAAAATGTTTCAGAAATGATAATACTTCTCTTGCTATTTTTCATTACTGGTAGAATTTGATGAAAATCATCACAAAAACCATTAATTTGTTTCCAAAAGGTTAATTATAACTAAGAAATTTCTTGTAAAGTTTTGTATACTATTTCTAATGCTCATTTTAGTATCATAGACCCTTTAACCCAAATGATTAAGTCTACTTCTCTTTTTTTTTTTATCACATTCAAATTTAAAAAATGAGCTCTCAATATTCCATGAGACTAACGGTAATTTAAATTTTTTTTTACTTGTCATAACTTTTGGAAGTAATATTGATGCAATACTATCCAGGCCATTAATAAGATTTTTCTTTGTTTGGAAATAAAATAATATATCAAAGTATTACAAAAAAATGTTTGCCTTGATCCTTTCGAGCCGTCAATGATAGCGATTTAATCATCACCATGACATATTGATTTATTAATTTTTTTGAGCTTTGTTTAATTTAGGATATAATATGTCAAACGTTTTTTTCATTAACGTTGTTTTATGTTTATTGTATTTAAAACTTGAATGTATACTGGTATAGGTAGAATAATATTTTTACAAGACTTGTTCTCTAATTTAAAGATTGTATTTAAACACAATAGAACTTTATTATCTCTATTTCCTTCAAAATTTTCTATAAATTTCTTTTAAAATTTTTTCCAAATTTACCACCTATAATATTCTCTGCAAGTAAAAACCAAACAAAATATTTCTTAATTGAGTAGGTAACATAACAGTGGAAGCTTTTTCAAGATTATTTACAATTTCTAAGTCATGTTTAATTAGACCCACGTAAATAGCAGTTTCTTTATAAGTTGTATGTATTATTCCTTCATTTGTTCCTAAATCTTGAACAAAAGTACAACCTTTTTCTTTATTTAATATTAATTTTAAGAAAAATCTTTCTTTGTCTTTCGGAGATAAAAGATTAATTGTACCTATCGTAGTATTTTTTCTTAAACCCTGTAATTTTACCTTTTTTTTTTGATATCGTAATAAAAATATAGTGTTATGGAATATTAACATAATGAAGATTTTTAACAAATTTGTCTTTTTTTTTAAATTGAAAGCATTCTGTTTACTGTGTTTTATAGATATTAATGGATTCACAAATTTTCCAATTATCCAAAACTACTTTTGTTTATTTTCAAGATGCATCGGTGAATTAATTACATAATGGCTTTTGCCGTAAACAGGATATATCCACGTCTATATATTTTGTAATTTCATCATGAACTTCGTTTTCTGAATTTGTTTGTTAAAGTGATCCCCTTTACTGGCTAAGCTGCTAAAAGCAAAAGACGGTGCGTAAATTTTTCATAGAGTTTCTTGCGTTTCCAGCTTAGGTTCACGCGAGGACTCACAACAATAAATCTTTTGCGTACAGAGTTCAATACTCTAGCATTCACAGCATATACTAATACGTACCGTGAACGCAAGCGGCTCCTTGCGTCCACAGCAAAAACTTAACCTTTTACTGCAAAAGACAGTGTACAGGCTCAGCGCTAGCGAAATACTTGAGCACTAACAGCATGCTTTTTCTTTCCGTGCGCCCGAAAGCAGCCTAAGCCCTCCAAAACCTCTCCCCTATATCCCCTCAGTTCCCCACAGCCAAACCACATTCCCAAATATTTCCGAAACAGCCGAAACATTTATAAAGTAGGCTGAGCTCCATGATACGGTCTTCAGCCGCCCTTCTTACTATACTCTACAATAATTTTGGTGTGGCTGTCCACATCCTCCATGGCCTTTTGCAGCTCTCCCCCACAGAATTATTAAAAA
>JAPYYV010014202.1:0-17772 GCA_030522625.1 Copidosoma aretas
GGAAAGTAATACATAGTTTTTAAATGCTATTCGATGCATACCAACTGTTCAAAATAGTATAATAACGTTGACAATCATCTAATTTAGTTATTTTTAGATTATTTTCATGAACAGTATGATGCTTTTTTATAAAAACTTGTTTTTCTCTCATGTGTGTGTTGAAAGATACCCTCGCGCACCTTCAGTACGCCAGCTTTGACCACGAGCGGAGGGCGCTGCGGTCATTCTCGGAGCGAATAAATTTTGATTTACTAACATCCTTTGACGCTTTTTTCGAATGCTCAGCGATATTATACGTGGTAACTATGTCATAGCATGACTAAGTTTTTTAGTCGTAACTTTTGCGGATACATATTTTAGTTACAACTATATACGTATGGTTTTTTATTTAAAGACATTATCACTTATGATGATATTTGCAACAACTACGTGCGAAATTGATCCTTTCGTCAATTGCAGCAGTTTAATAATATTAAAACATCAAAACTCAGTAAATTGTTATTGGAAAATCATACATTGAATATAATTGTGTACAAGATTTTTGCATAGCATTGGACTATGTTGCATTACTATAGCAATCCAAGGAAAAAATGATATGTCAAACCCTGCACGGAGAGAAATCTCATACTACTATAGTATAGGTCCCCCGCATACTATAGTAGCATACAGAAGAACATACTGCAGTACGCTCGAACTGTACTAACGTAGCATCTTGCTATGTTGAGCTTACTTGATGTCATACTGATTTGGTATGATACTCAAGAAAACGCAGTACACAATACAGTATACCAAGGCAGCACGCGGGGACTTATTCGCTATGAGAATGACATGTAGCACCCTAGCCCCTGGCAAAAGTAGGAAACCTGGGGGGAAGCCAGTGACATCAAATCGATGGAGTCTGTAGATATCATTGAATATCTAAAAAAGGAAGCAGTGTTGGATGGTATATGAAATGTAAAAGTTGTAGTAAATTTAATTATTAACATGTGCCTTTTTATCCCATGCGAATTCAAGCAGGCGTTTTGATATTACAGCTGTTGAAAGTAACGAAAGTGCAGAGTGCCTCCAAAGGTATATAATGTATATAGTACATAGTGTGTCCGAAGTGCGTCTATGCTGCTTGTTGTTGTTGTTGTTTGGGTCTGCTCGGCACGGCCAGTCAGTGCCCAGCCGAAGCTGCAGACGGCTTATAAAATCATACAATACTGACTCTGACTATTAAGTAGTATTTCAGACTTACAATTACGGTTACTCATTTTTGCACACTTTATTATGTACAAACGAACCAGAAATCATCTGCTTGGCGTCCTCGTAACCAAAAATGATAGCAGACGTTTGAAAACGATATGTATACATGCAGATAGCAGAGACACAAAATATTCCCATTTTCAACAAAAATATCATAAAAATCCTTGCACCGATTCACGTGGGAAAAAAACCTATGTATTTATTTTTTCCTAGGCTACGAATTTTACGATTCATGTACGTATAAAAAACGTATAATTACAGAGATATTAACTAATTTTGCATCGAATGTATGTTATTGCAGTAATTTGCTTCCCCCCAGGTTTCACTGTTTCCTCACCATGGGCGCTGGCGCATATCGTCTTATTCCCTCCAGGCTCATTCTTATAATGAATACTAACCTTGTATGAGAGTTCTCTCCGTGTGGGCAGCAGAAAAAAGACAGCCCAGAAAATAGTAAAGGAGGTCGTCCTAAGAAAAAAAATGGAAAGCAGATCCAGAGGAAGACCTTGCGTTGATGTACAGTTGGGTAGTTTAGGTAATCTATACAGAAGGGTTAATGAAATTGTGGGGTCAGCTCAGTATAATCTTCAAGTCTTCGAATTGTCGGTCAAATTATGCAAAGAACAAATCAAAGCTGGTTCATCACTACATGTTTCTTTTACTTATTCATTGAATCCTCATTAATAATACATTGTAAGTTTCATTAAAAAAATAAATATTATTAACCGTATGTCAACAAAATTACTACTCAATAAAACATCATCCCGACCTTCTATGTATTGCATGTATGTCGCATTATTAATTGTATTTTTACGTGAAACTAGTCACTACTGTGGTATTCACAAATTTATTTACAAATATGTGCATAAGTGTAGTTTATTGTCTCCCAACGTCTTCAAAACCCTTAAGTATTTACAATATTACAAAAATTCTTGTTTTTTGTTTTTTAATCGTATTGGTACTAAAAAACATCGATGTACAAGCTACGGTTCATTGGAAATTATTAAGTATCGCTTATAGGTATGATTTCAGTGAATCATTGTAATAGATTCAATGAAAATTGGATAATAGTGGCTTACGTATATTTCTGTACATTATGATTCTGTCTAAAATGTATCAATTCTTTGTATTTCCATGTATTGTGCATCAATATAAAAATTTGATCAATGTCAGTACCCCTACGGAAGTCAATAATGACGTTGTTACGGAGGATAATGACGATGATACTAGTTTGGCCCACAGTACCACATCTGCTATAAGCAGTGGAATTGAAGAAAATTCTACCAGAAGCAATAAAGATATTGCCAAACTCTGGATCAATTATCATTCAAAGGAATCAGCTTTTTCTTTTTTTATGGAGTACGATTACACTGTTCGATCTTACAAGAGATTCATGTGCAATAGTTCCAAATATTGATCCGCTTTACGATTCTATCCTCAAAGAAAAAAATAAATGTTCAATTCAAGAATACATCATAAAAACTGAAAATAAAATATGTGTCATATTGCAATCCATGTTGAATAAGACATTAGAAAGATTATGGTGAAAGGCTGCAACATCATGGAAGGCAGAGCACTTACAAAATTTGCAACTTTTGATCACTGTAAGGCTCGACAGTTCGTAGGGTCATGGAAACGCGAACCAAAAGTACACAAACGAAGCAAATAGCTCTAAGGATCCACTTCATTCGTTATTCGTCACTAATAAGGTAGTGCAAAATCTGAAATGGGACTCATGAGGTAGGACATGAAAATAATGAGTTAATTATTGTCTTTTCAGGAAATAGTAATGAGGTAAACGTAGGTATACTGGGACAGTTTTTGCTACATCATTTTTCAATAAATATTCGACATAAAAATAAAAGATTCGTTTAACGTTTTTTTTTTCAACAAAAAGTTAACATCTTTTACAGTGAAAAATGAAAAAAAACGGTATTCTAGGGTTCTTAAATATTTAAATAATAGTTTGTAAGGAATACCCAAGGGGATCATTAGTGGAACAGATAAATTTAAGTGTGCACCTATACTGGGATAGCCAAGGTACTTATTGTAAGATAAAAAGTTACCGTAGGTTATTTATTAAAAAGATAAAGTAATATTTTGATAAAATTAAGGTGTATTAAAAAAATATTTCAAACAATACATAAGTTATTTCAACTTATGCTTATTTAAATCTAACTATAAATATACATTAAAATAAAAAATTATAATGAGAACAACAATTTGTTAGTAACAATTATGAAAAATCAGATTTTTTCTTCTTTAAATTTTTTTTAGGCTTGCATCTCGATATCTAACAGCCCCTTTTCAAAGTTTTGTAATTTTTTATTTAAGTGATGTTTGTCTTGAATAAGTATATTTTTATTTTCTTTACTGTCTTTGGAATTAATACCCAAGCGGAAATAGTATGTGTACATTCTAACAAATAAGTAATAATAACTAATGATAAGACTTCATAAAGTCCACATTTTTCAACGATAAATAAAATTTAATAACCTCAACTATTAGTTTTTTTTTTTTTAACTATTATCAACAATGTCATCTCAGAAATGGAATTAATAAATTACAAACCACAATTTCAATATATTCTAACTTTTTAAAAATTGTTAATCTTTTATTTTGATCATATAATGCAGAATGATTGTGAAATTATATTCCTGCAAAAAAGTTACGTGTGTCATCAGTCAAAGTTTATTTGTTTAATCAATTTGATTTAGTATTCTTAAATGATATAAAAACCAAAATAATAATAAAGAATAATGATTTTTTATAATCTTTTAATTTTAATTAGCATAGTATTCTTAAATCTGTACTTTATGAAGTGTTATTATTTGTTATTTTTTTTTTTTATTCCAAACCTTCTTTTATAAATAGTTATTCAAAACTAAACGAATAAGATTCTGTCCGCTTGGGTTGATTTTGATAATTTTTGTATTTCTTACTTAATATTACTTGTAATTTTCTCTTTCTATTTTCATGAAAGTTTGTATGAATTGTTTGTTCTTTTTCTTTGAATAATTTTATTTTTTCTCTTTCTTGTTTATTCATAAATATTTACTATTTTTAAACATTTATTTTCTTTCTTTTCTATCAAGAACTTTTATCTAGTCTTCCACTACAAAGGCTCTTGGTATATCAGATTTTTCAGATGTTTATTTGCATTTTCTGGCTTGTTACAGATCAATAATACCTTATTTTAGTTATTTAGCAAGTAGTATAAACTTTAAAAGGGATTTTATCCAAATAGTTTTGTTTTAAAAGTAAAAACCAACAATACTTTGGGTCGAACCTAAAAATCAAAAATAAAGAAAAATTCCCAAATTTAAGGGAGAGCTGGGGAAAGGCTGAAGGAAATAAGAAGAGAGAGATGTAGTGTAAGAAATAAGCTAGGGGGTAGCAGTTACTTGTCTTAAGTTATGACAAAGAAATAAATTTATTCACGGATAAAAAAATAACTTTTTTTTTCCTTCAACAGAGGACTGTTATTAGTTGAATCCAACCCCGATGAGTTGTCGATTTTGCAGACCCCTTAGAGTAGCCATACAGAAAGCAACGGACCTAGCAATTGTTGAAGAATACACTTGACTTAAAGCAGAATCCGCAGCATTTCGTTCACACGAGTTTACATTAGTAGATAGGAAGAGAGTCCATGTCTCTTTTGACGTTTTTTTTACGATGTTTGATTGGCAGTGCATCAATGCTATTGTGGAGAATAAGGCTACCAGCAGATGTCAATTTTGCTAACATACAACTTCCTACTTTAATAAAAAATCTATTTCAGGTTATGCCTCAGTTAACGATGCCTTCCTTGAGTTAGGCTTATCTCCGTTACATGCAGAAATAAAAGCCGTTGAATATCTACCTCATTAATCGTACATACTTGAACTGGAAACACGGATAATTATAGAGCACATAAAAGGTTTTTTTTTTTCAATCATTTCGATGAATCTTGTGAAGTCCATACTGTTGATTGCATGTCTACATATATATGCGTTCCCATGTTTAATGTGCATTTAAGAGTCCTCAGCTTTCGAAGAAGTGAAATTCAAGGCACACCCATGGGTATCCAGAAACACAAGAAAATTCATTAACATGTTAGAAATTATGGGAGACCAACTTTTTTTTAGCTCATGCTGATAATGTATATAAAAGTAAAAATTAATTTGAACAATGGAAAAGAGGGTGAGCTATTTTACTTTGATATTATTTTCTAGGTAAGTTATCGATATTATAAAAAAAAAACCGTTATCGATTATTCAAAATGTCACCTAAACCGCTGTTAGTATTGACCAGATAAATGTTAATTTTTTTCATTGAATTTCTATTGAATGTACGTATTAGGTAAGAAGTTATCAGACTTTTTATAAATAGTCTTGATCGTGACGATTTTCTGTGCGATGGGAAACTAGCAGAAACTGTTAAAACAATTTTTACTTACAGCTTTATCAAATATTAAATTTAAAAACATGATGAAAGATTGTATTACAGCATTTTTGGAGTCTAAAATATTAATCGCATCAAAATTTACAGCTAGTATAAGCTTCGGTATGAGGATAATTAAATCAAGCTCCAGTCGTTCTTTGGTAGAATTATGTAAACCGACTATGAATTTTGATTCAATTGTTGGGTTAAATAACCGCTTATCGTAATGATGATTAAAAAAATTAAAGTTCATACATTTAATCATCATAAACATTTGATACCGTTAAAAATTTTTAATGAAAATTCATAGTCAATTTGAGTTATTATACCGAAAAATCGATTGAAGGAAGATTTATTTTCGCAGCCGTAACTTTTGACTTGATCAATATTGTACACTTCACAAAGGCTACAATGAAGGCATGTTTCAAGCATATTAATTTCAGTTATAATAAAGCTGTTAATAATAATCGTATCTATAGTTACGGCTAGTTTCTCATCGCACCGGAAATGGTCAAGATCGATACTTTTTCATAAAAAATCGGATAACTTTGTAGTTAATGAGTATTTTTTGACAAAATGGAATTGAATCGAAATATTGCTTCAAATCCTTCAATCGAGGCGTTAAATAACCCCAAAAAAACCTAGTCAATAGTTACAGCAGTATTTTTCGATGAAGTCAACATTTTCAACTTGATAAAAACTTCAACTAAAGCTGATTTCAAGCACAATAACGTTATTTTTGTAAATTATCGATATCTGACTCAAAAAAATAGACGATTAGTAGAATAGTTTACCCTCTTTTGCACTCATTAAATTATGCAGTACTTTTGCATATATTATAGGAATAAGCTTTAAAAAAAGTCTCCATCTATTTTTCAGATGTTTATAAATTTTCTCGTATTTCTGAATATGTGGGGGGACAAAAACCCGTGTTCTATGCGTGTGCCTAGAATTTCTTGTTTTTTCGAGAACTGGTGACTCCTACGCTTGCATTGAACCTTGGCATTGCTCATGTTATCTTGTAATCAAACTTTTCGTAAATTAAACAGGTTTCTTGATTGAAAAACTTTTATAATACTTAATCTTTTAAACAGTAGATTATTATTAACTGTATATAATATGTAAGCGATCAAAAGTCTGTATTGTATTATTACTTATGTTATAACTGACGAAAGAAAACGCGCTTCTATAGTGCAACAAATTTATGATTTATTGAAAGTAAGAGTTATCAAGTGCTCCAAGGGCATGGCACAACCATCTCTTTTGAGTTTTTCAAACCCCGAAAAATTGTCTGCAGCCCTTGAAGTAGATTTACAACTTGTACGAAATATTGCTCTGATGATTCTGCTTTTCAGGAGTAAGAAGCCATTGGACTTGAAAAAAAGACAAGAATTCTGCAAGGAGACGATAGCTCTGCACAATTCTTTGTATCCATTGGCATAAATAAGTCCATGCTTGCACAAACTTATAAAAAATGGCTGTCTAGTTGCAGAGAAATTCCCATTGCCAATGGCATACTTTTCGGAAGATTTCGGTGAGGCCTGGCACAAACTGTACAGGAGGAACTGGGCTGCACATGCTCGACAAAACAGTAGAAAAAATAGAATATTTGACGTTTTTATTCGAGCTGTGTGTCTTACAGATCCCTGTATTTCTTTGGAATACTTTACTGAAAGATTACGTTTTAACAATGACAAAGATCTCTCTGAAGATGCGCAAGAGTACCTACAATCAGTGTTAGTAGTTTATACACCAAGTAGATATTTTATGTACAATATCGTTGCTGGGAGAAAAAAGGTACAAGTGAAAGAAAGCACTGCCAATAAATCAGCAAATAGAATTCGCAAGCTCCATTCCTCTACTACAAACTATGATAAAAAGATCGATTTTCTTAATTATTCTTCGAATATTTCAACATCATTTCTTGGTCCTGATTAAGAATTCATGTTACTTTTTTAAATTGAAAAAAAATATGAACATTTCTAATGATTTTTAACATTATAAAATGCACTGTGAATGTTCATGAATCTTCTTTGCTTGAAATGTAATACCACATTTAACTATGATTATTTTAAATACAAATAAATATACATGTTAGGCATGGTTGCAAAAATTTTAATTACATAATTAACGATCAAGAACTACAATCTTAATCGTTATTCTCAACAGTGAATATTGACTAATAAACTTTTGATCGTTGTTTACCGTAGTATGAATAAACAATGTAAATTGTAATCGTTGACTTCCTCTGCGGTAATTAATGGTTAATCTTTAAAATGGTTTGTAATATAAACTATCCACATAGCATCGTACGTTTCTGAAACGTTTCTGAAACGTGAATTCTGAAACACTGAAACGTTTCCTTGAAAGAAACGTTTCTGAAACGTTTCTGAACCCTTCTTTTGTCCGCCTCGGTTAGTAATAAGGAGGCATCTGAAACGTTTCTGCAACCGTTTTGGAACGTATCTTATTATAAATCTATTTATATGAAATAAGAATTATTTGAAATTGTTTAAATCTGTTAGAACTCGTACCAGATAATTAAACAAGTATCAACAATAATAGTAATGTAAAAATGAAAAAAAAAAAGGGCCGGGAGTGGGATTCGACCTCGCGCCGCAGAGTTGCAAGGCAAGCATCTTATCCACTTGGCCAGAGTAGATGAGATACAGCAGTAGTTATTTTGGTCCGATATTTAGCAAAATGTTATTCTAAAAATCAAAATTATTTGTTCTGCCAGAAATAACAGTATAAGTTATCAGTAAAAGGGATCCCAATACCTATGAAAGTGCTTATAATTACTCTTGAAAGTTTTATCATGTGAATCCGTAAAGATGGAGGTACATGAACACTTTGACCTAGAAAATTCATGGCCTCTTAGCAATCAAGTGCAATGTCCAGGTGTTAGTGCACTCTGAAGACGATGTCTAGGTAAAGTGCTGCAGGAAGTTAGACTTTTTTAACCTTCCGTAAATGCGATTGTCTAAAATGTTGTCTTGGAAAAAGTCCCAAGAAATCCAATTTTCTGATGCGCATCACCTGGACATTATCTTCGGCGTGCATTAATACCTGAACATCTGACTTGATATCTGGAAGGTCAAAAAAGTTTAGGTTTGTGCAGCACTTTACCTAGACATCGTCTTCAGAGTGCGCTACCACCTGGATATTGCACTTGATTGCTGAGAGGCCATGAATTTTCTAGGACAAAGTATCCATGTACCTCGTTCTTTAGGGATTCATAAGATAAAACTTTGAAGGGTAATTATAAGTACTTTCATAGGTATTGAGATCCTTTTTACTGAAAACTTATACTGTTATTTCTGACTTGACAAATAATTTTGATTTTTAAGAATAACATTTTGCTTAATATCTATTCACTTTCAAAAACTATAAAATATTGTTGATACTTTTCGAATCATTTGGTACGAGTTCTAACACATTTAAAACAATTTCAAATAATTATTTTTACATAGAAATAGATTTATAATCAGATACGTTCCAAAACCGTTTCAAAAACGTTTCAGATACCTCCCTATTACTAACCGAGGCGGACAAAAGAAGGGTTCAGAAACGTTTCAGAAACGTTTCTAGCTCTTTTGAGGAAACGTTTTAATGTTTCAGAATTCACGTTTTTAAAACGTTCCAGAAACGTACGATGCTATGTGGGTATACTTCTTTTTACAATTAATATGCAAAAAAACCTTTTTTTCGTCAAGTTATTAACAGCATATGCGAGGCACCTGATTTTCCTAAAACTCACATGATTTAGTTTAGTAGGTTAAGATAAAAAATTAAGGGCCTCACATGTGTTAATAATAACTATGCGCACAAAAGTAAATTTTCATATCAACTGTGAAAAAATAAAAAATATTACAGCATTAATTGTACCTTACTTGAAATTTCAATCGTTTATTACTCTAGTTTCACTTAACGATTGAACTTTTAATTTGTAATTACCACTGTGCTCATTAACAATTGAAAATTTTAATCATTAATCACCACTATGGAAATGTATAATGTATAAATTTAATTGTTAAGTATCACGGTGGAAATTAAAGATTGAAATTTTAATTGTCAATCAAGCAATAATGCATTACTATTTTATTTATTTATTTGCAACCCTGATGTTAGGTAGGTTGACAGTATTTGTCAGAATGTCAACAAATTTTTGATGATACAACATAAATTTAATTTAAATATATTAATTCAGCTGAACAAAGCCGAATTAGAATCTTGTACTTTGTATCTGTACTTGAATCTTGCAAGGCTTTGTATCAGTAATAATTTTTTTTTCTGAATCTTTAGAAATCTTTTACATAGTGTCTAGAATGAAAAAATATCATTTTTCGAAAAATTATATCTGTGCGTGTGTGTATGAAATCAGTCATATCTCAGGAACCCAACGGTAGATTTCAATGATTCTGGACTTGAAATTTTTGTTTTCTTGTCTTTATTGCGGCTCGGAAAACAAATTTAAGTTTTTTGCCTTATTGAAGGTTTTTATAACGATTGTTATGGTCAAAAAATAGGCTTTTTACTTCTTTCAGGGTGAAAAAAATGTTATTCAAATTTCTATATAGTAACATGCGATAGAGCTTTAAAATAGCCCTATTTTTCATTGTAAATTATTTTGATAAAATATTTTGTTTATTATTTATTTAAAAAATACTTAGATTTTTGTGGAAAATCCTTCATATCTTACAATCCTTTCGAGTGATTTCCATGATTTAAGGCTTAAAACGTTTGTCTCTATATCCTTACAATAATTAAAAAATCAAAAATTCATGTTTTATACCTTATTAAGGTTGTTATAACAATTTTTTATGTCCAAAAAGCGGTTTCTTGCTACTTCTAAGGTAAAACAATTAAAAATCGATTGCTTTAATAGTTGTATCTCATAAATCATTAAAACAGCTTCATTTAAAATTAAAAAATTTTTTTTTTTTCATGCTTTTCTTTTATTGAAGAAAATCTACAATTTTTTTTCTTGAATCAGTCATACCTCAGAAACCCTACACATGATTTCAATGATCTAGTACTCAATACTTGGGTAATACTATACATGCTGTGGCATTAAAGATTTTTCGTATATTGATCCATAAATTTTCTTTAAATGTTACGATGTCTTTTCTACTTATTCCTTAAATTGTTTTATTTATACTTTAATTATTTTCAATATACGTATGATATATTATTTTGTGGTTTTTTGCGTTAAATTTATATAAAATTTGAAATTTTATTGCACTGTAAGTAAATTAATTAGATTTCTAGCATTCTAACTTCAAATTATTATTTAAATAACATGTAATTTTATATTATAAATGAAACGAAAAAAGTTAACACGAAGTATATGATTTCGTTTTTTCACAAAATTTAAGATCCTTTGAGGAATATCAATATGCATCCGCAAGCAGTAAAATTAAATGCAATGCATAATATTTTATGTCTGTTTCATTTTAGTTTCATAAGTTTACATCATTTTTTATGCTTGGTTCAATTAAATTTTTTATTACTTGTATAATATTCTACATTCTTATGCATTCATCATTCTTCATGTTCTCATCAATACATTTTTTTTTGAACAATGTGAAATTTCTGCCATTCATACATAACATTTTATTATGCATACATATATTATTTTAAATGTACAAAATGATCAAATAGTTTGAGTAATTTACTCTGAATTGACACGAAATTAAAGGTTATTTTCAACAGTGGAGGGTGTTTTAGATTTATTTATAGTTAAACCATTTACACGTTATAAAGATATGCATGAGTTTGCAAAGAGTCAGATGTCATCTCAGTGTCATAAATCAGCAACCATGGCAGCAAAATGTTTCGATGAAAATTCTCCTATCGATTTACAGCTGATTTCTACACATCAAAAAGAGATAGATGCTAACAAACAAGTGATAATATCAATAATTTCAACTATTATGTTTTGCGGGACATATGACCTGCCTCTAAGGGGCAAAAAAACTCACGAAGGTACTTTTCAAGAATTTTCGGGACTTAGAGTTGAAGCTGGTGACGAAACGTTGAAATCTTGAAAATTGTGGAAAAATGCTTCATATATGTCACCATAGATTCAAAATAAAATTATCAGGCTTTGCGGCGATTTCATTAGGGATTATATAATTTGTGACGCAAAAATGGTATACGCCTATATTATTGTGGCGGACGAAAGCAGCGATATATCAGGAAAAGAGCAATTTTCCATTGGTGTAAGATTTTTCCATGAGAAAAGAATGATGGTTCGTGATAAATTTTTAGGTTTTGTGGTGCTGACTGCCATGGACGAAAAATGTATAGCCTCCTCAATTGTCAAATTCATTGATGAATACAGGACTTGATAAAGAAAAGTGTGTTGGACAAGGATATGATGGATGTAGTACTATGGCTGGAAAGGATGGCGGCGTCCAGAAAATTTCACGAGAAAAGTATACGAAAGCAGTGTATTTTCACTGTGCTAGTCACAAACTAAACTTAGTTATTAATGATCTAAAGAGCATAGTAACGATACAACATACAGTTTTGACAATCAAAGCAATAATAAATTTTTTTTCGAGAATTGTGTCTTCGTCGAAAACTGATACCAAATATACCAACGCTATGCGAAACTCGATGGTCTCAAAAACATAATTGTATAGCAATATTTAAGGAGCATTTTGTGCGAATTGTCATTGCGCTTCAAACACTGTCCAAAGAGGGTAACAGTAAAACAGGAAAGGACGCTTACCCATTGCTTTGTGCAGCCACAAATTCAGAATTCATTATAAGTGTTTGTCTAATTGCAAAATATTAAGCATTTTTGCTGCCGGTCGTAAATGCTTTTCAGTCAAAGAGTATCAATTTGCTTACATGTGCGGAACACATAAAATTACTTACTGATACTTTAAAAAAACATCGTGAAAACGCTGATATTAAAAGCCAAAATTTAATAGCCGAGGCCAAAACAATAGCCGAAAATTTTGGAACTGTAATTAAAATGCCGCGAATCACAGCGCGACAAAACCATCGTGCAAATCCTCCAGCACAGACCCCAGCAGAGTTTTGGAAAAGGTCATAAATAGTTCACTACACGGACTCACTTATAATGTTATTAGAACAGCGTTTTTATAAATAGTACTTACTGCATATTCATTGCACACGTCGCATCCATACGTCGCATCCTCATGTAATGCTTAGTATGACTTATCAAGTGATTTTCAAACAGACTGAACATTTCTGTACTTATTACAATTTAAATGGTTTATACGGTGAAGCTTAACTATGGTATAACCATGGAAAGGAAAAAATATAATAATGGCTGAGTTAAGGGAAATAGAACTGGCTGCACTAGTAAACGAAATTCCCTACAATAAAAAAGGCCCTATTTATCTCACTCGCACAGCCCTGCACAAACTGCACTATTGAGAGATCTTTTAGTACCTTGCAAAAGGTGAAAACTTAGTAACGATCGACAATGACAGAGAGTCGGCTTGTCAGCCTCTGCATGATCAGTATACGTAGAAAAAGAGTTCAGGAAGAAAAAAAAAAACTTAAAAAAGGTGTTTTATTGAGGTTTTATCAAAACCCCCGAAAATTAGTGCTTGAATTGAGTAAGATTTATGGTGGTTATAAAAACGTTATAACACTATATTTGATTAGTTTTACTGTTCTGAATAAAATTGTGTCTCACTAATTGCATTTAATAAGTATGCACAAAACCACGTGTATATATATCTTCCTATATTATATAGTTGTATAAACAAAAGTTAGTCCCAGCCCCCCTCGCTCCCCTCAGCTCGCCCCCGGCTCCCCACAGCTCCCCCCTAAGTCACGTAGTTATTCGTTTATATTAACGTGATTTTTAACCAAATTTTTTTGGGGCCAGCTCCCCTATACTCTCGCCCGCTCCCCCTCAGCTCCCTTCGGCTCCCCACAGCTCCCGCTCCACCTTCCCTCACCGCCCCCTCAGCTCCTCCCCAAAACCTCATAACCTATTCTCCAATACACACACACACAACTTAATTATAGGTTCATGCATATGAATTAATAATTTAGTTTTATTTCGATTTTTAGGTTTTGTGGTGCTGACTGCCATGGATGAAAAATTAATAGCCTCCTTAATTGTTAAATTCATAGATGAATACAGGACTTGAAAAAGAAAAGTGTGTTGGACAAGGATATGATGGATGTAGTACTATGGCTGGAAAGGATGGTGGTGTCCAGAAAATTTCACGAGAAAAGTATACGAAAGCAGTGTATTTTCATTGTGCTAGTCACAAACTAAACTTAGTTATTAATGATCCAAACAGCATAGTAACGATACGAAATACAGTTTTGACAATCAAAGCAATAATAAAATTTTTTTCGAGAATCGTGTCTCCGTCGAAAACTGATACTAAATATACCAACGCTATGCGAAACTCGATGGTCTCAAAAACATAATTGTACAGCAATATTTAAAGAGCATTTTGTGCAAATTGTCATAGCGCTTGAAACACTGTCCATAGAGGGTAACAGTAAAACAGGAAAAGAGGCTTACCCATTGCTTTGTGCAGCCACAAATTCAGAATTCATTATTAGTGTTTGTCTCATTGCAAAATATTAAGCATTTTGACTGCCGGTCGTAAATGCTTTTAGTCAAAGAGTATCAATTTGCTTTCATGTGCGGAACACATAAAATTACTTACTGATACTTTAAAAATCATTGTGAAAACGCTGATATTAAAAGCCAAAATTTAATAGCCAAGGCCAAAACAATAGCCCCCCTCGCTCCCCCTTATATGAATAAATAATTTGGTTTTATTTCGATTTCTCCCTTCTACATGATTTAAGATTAACATTATTTTAACAAATGTACAATAAAATAACATCAGGGTGGAAGAAAAGTAACTATTACTACCAAGACATTGATTCTATAATATATATATGTATCTTTCTATATTATATAGATAATTCGTGTGGATAGTAAGTAAAAGCCCTCCCCTTTATACCCCCTAACACGTTTTTTACATGCTTAAACGTAAGGTAAAAAAAAAGCAAAAATAAGCTAATTTTTCATAATTTTCCACAGTGATTCTCACCCACCACGCCCCCTCTTCCATTTACGCCCCCCGCCCTTTTTCAGTTTGCCCCCCACAGTCCCACCCCTCATTTTGACCATAGCATCCACACGTCCTCTTACGCCGCCCCGGGGCCTCCATTTTCGTTAGGTTATCCCTTACTAACCTAATAATCCGCAAGGACGTAGAATTGATTCAAGTCTAATATATCCCTCCCCCATTACCCCACCGCATTTTAACCATAGCCAAAGATGGCCGACGTCACCTGAAAGACACATTCTCGCCGAAGTCTCCCCAAAACAGATAAATTATTCCGATCACAGACTAATCCTTTCACCCAACCTCCCAACATCGTCGAACATTGCCGAAAACTACCGATTGCAGCTGAAGCAGCTCCTTTAGAGCCCCTCAGGACTCTGTTTTTCCCGCACGTCTTGTTTGCCTAATAGACAGAGGCACGACAATAAAACATGTCCATTAGTAATACAACTGATAAAACAGATAACGAGACACTAGAACGCTCGAGCTCAATACGAAATAACAATAAAACATTACTTTAACACCTACAACCAAATAACCAAATGGACTCGCTCGCTTACACTGTTTATTAACAGATCATGCATTTACCAAGAGTGCAAGCAGAGACGTATATTGGGTTTCAGAATATAGTACATGGAATAATACCCTATAATATACCCTAATAACCCCCAATTGCAGGAATCGGGCAGAGCAACCGATTATTGCACATGATGCAAAAAAAACCAGGTGTATGCAAACCATAATTGCGCTGTAGTCTAGCAAACTATATCTGATCAGTTATAGGCTAAGATCTCCCAATCAGAAACCATATTTTTTTCATACAAAATATGATAAGCAATATATTTTCGTGTATTATTCTTACTATTTCGGTGTATTATACTTTCGATCATGATGTAAATAGACAAGGTTGGCTGGATAGCACATACTTCTGACAAGGGAGAAAAGCAACTGATTTTAGGGCAATGAAGCTCCAAATTTGTCAAAAAGAAAACACTTGTTTCACTACAATGTTCTACTACGTCAATAGTAACCAACATTGCTGTACTGAGGCAGGGAATAAAACACGTGACCGTCAGTAGTAAAGCTGATGAAACAAATACTTACCCAAAATCCGTACACTTAGCGCAATACGTAATTCAAATAAAATGAAATCAAAGCACATACAAACAAATAACAAAATAGACTATCCCACTAACACTGTTTGTTGATTCATAATTTATTTAGTAATTCAGAATATAAGCAAACTAGTCTATTGGGTTTCAGGATAACATACACAGGATAATCACACCTCTTTTCAGGAATCGGACAGAGCAGCTGACTCATGGACATGGTGGAAAGAAAACCAGACATGTGCAGACCATGATTACGTTGTAGTCCAGCAAAGTATAACTGAAATGTAATTGGCTCAGGATTCCCAATCGGGAACAATGTTATTTTCATAAAAAATTCGATAAGCACTATTCTTTCGTGTATCATACTTACTACATAGGAGTATTATAATTTCGATCATGATGTCTATAGAAAACGTTGGCTGGATATCAAATGCTTTTGACAACGGAGAAAACTAATTAGACTTTAGGGCAAGTGAGCTCCATATTTATCTAACAGAAAATATATGTTTGAACACAATGCTCTACTACTACATCTAAAAATAACCAACTTTGTGTTGTTACGACGAAAACAGAAAACGTGACCAACAGTAACACCGAAGATAAAACAGGTACTGAATAGAAGACACGTACACTTAAGCTCAATACTTAATTCAAATAAATCAAAACCCACGCACCTTAAACTAAATCACCAAATTAACTCGCCTGATTGGAATGTTCATTAATAAATGATTTATCCACTAACTCAAAACAACTTCAAAGAAAAGCATAAATATGAATCTCTAGCTCCTTTTACCGAATAACCCAATATACTTTAACATAATATCCGAAGGGAAAACAAATAATTAAAGTAAGAACTATTTATTGTGTTGAATAATTGGGTTATTGGAAGAGTAGGGATATCATATTTATTTTA
This sequence comes from Copidosoma aretas, assembly GCA_030522625.1. Lineage (NCBI taxonomy): Eukaryota > Metazoa > Arthropoda > Insecta > Hymenoptera > Encyrtidae > Copidosoma > Copidosoma aretas. Next base: position 16,785 of record JAPYYV010014202.1, read on the forward strand.
GAACTAATTATAGAATCGTGTATTTTTAGTCACTCGAGAAGAAAGTGGCATTAATGTAGGAAAAATCTTTAAAAAAAACTTGGGCACCCATGTATCAAGTTATACTTTTCCGACTCACAATATACATAGATGTGACTGATTACGTTAAAATTTGTTAGGTAATGATCCCAGCTCCAATATTAAAATAGTAAGATGCCATAAAAATCGAACAATTCATTCGCAGAACCTCATGTTTTCAAAGCAATCATAAAAAATATTATATATGGGACGTTCTTTTACAAACCCAACAGATATTGACAAAAATTGACCCACATATTTTTGATTTTGCTGAAACTTTTTTCACGGGTTCTATATTGAAAAAAAAGACACTTTTTTTTTTTTTTTTCTTAATATTTTTGACTCAAGAAAAGATTGAAATTCCGCGATTTCAGTGATTTTTGGCTGTAGGAGGAATTTTCAAATATTCATAACTCCGGTACTATTTAAGCTACAGGCTGTAGTTTTTTTCAATTTGAAGGTAAAAGAGTAAGCTTTGGGAAAAAAATACTTTTAAGAAAAATTATTAGCAATTTAAGATTGTTATTAACTATTAAAATGTTTAAATTGATTTTAAACTATCGCCCCTCCCTCTTAGCGAGTTTTAAGTAATACCATCGTATTCTACGTTAAATTTCCTATCAAAAACTACTTTTTTTTGATGAAGAATTAATTATTACTATTTAAAAAAAATTAATTTATGTAGCGTGGCACGTCTCATCGGCGCGCGAATTCTATCGCATGTCATATTTCTTTGCATCATTTCGTTTTTCTCCATAATACATAAGGTTTTTATATTAATTAATTTAAGTACATTTTAATAAATAGTAATATTTAATAATAATAGCAATATATAATATTTTGTGTTTATTTGGTTGTTTGTTATGTTATTAATAGATAAAGCTTAACTACTAACTTTCGCATTAGTCATAGCGAACTTTCACGTATGTTG